>JBAMJV010001858.1:0-31935 GCA_037951105.1 Echinarachnius parma
TGTGAGGTGGGGGGATGTATCCCCCTCATCCCCCCCGTTGTCTACGCCCTGTTCTTACAGGATAATTGATAAATTCAGAGTTTTGGTGGACACAAACAGAGGTACCAGAGTTATTAATTGTAAAACACAACATTCTTTTTAGTGAAAAAGTTGTCACATATACTGTACTTTAGTACAAACATTTAAATAAATTGTTTGTTTAAAAAAAAAATCCTAATTGCATTGGAGTCAATAATATAAAGGCCCAGTCCCATACTGACGATTTGCACGGCGACTCGCAATGACTCGCAACGATTTACTAGAACGAATCGACTCGATTTAGCCACGATTTAACAACGAATTGGGACTAAATGTACGGCGATTCAAGACGAATATTCGTTCTTCGTCGTTGTTCGACGAGTCAGTTCGTCCTTCTTTTGTCTTAACCATTGCGGTAGAACAATCGTGGCAGAAAAAAAGTTGTGGTCCCATAGTGGCGATTTTTACGGCGACTCGCAACGAATTATCATTCGTGGAGAAAATCGCTTGAGTCGTCGCGAGTCGTTGTAGTTCGTTGCGAGTCGTTGTAATTCGTTCTTCGAACCGTTGGGCATCGCGAAGAACGCCACGAATCGTGTTTGCACAACGAATGTTTTGAACCGGTTCAAAACTATCGCCATGTCGCAACGATTTCCTCACATTCTTTTTATGGAACAATCGGGCAGTGAACAATATGAACAATCGGACTTGTTTGAGTCAGTTCCATGGGCGTAGATCTGTCATTGATACCATTCAACAGGGGGATGATCTATTCATTCACCCCCCCTCGTGATGAATAGGTATTACGTAAGTCTCAACGCCCATGGTCAGTTCAAAAACGGAAAGCGGCGATCTTCACAACGAAGCGATACGAGTCGCAACGAATTGCAACGATGTGGAACGACTTGACACGAATATGCAACGGTAAATACAATGATTTTTGGTGAAAATCGTCGTCGCGTGGCGATTGTTTTGAACAGTTGAAGACGGCGATTTCGGCTCCGCTTTCACGATTTTCTTCACGATGCGCAACGGTTTTGGGGAAGAACCGATACGATCGTGAAGAAAATCGTGAAAATCGCCGTCTTCAACTGTTCAAAACAATCGCCACGCCACGACGATTTTCACCAAAAATCATTGTATTAACCGTTGCATATTCGTGTCAAGTCGTTCCACATCGTTGCAATTCGTTGCGAGTCGTATCGCTTCGTTGTGAAGATCGCCGCTGTCCGTTTTTTAACTGACCATGGGCGTAGAGACTTACGTAATACCTATTCATCACGAGGGGGAGGGGGGGGGGGGGGGGGTGGTGAATGAATAGATCATCCCCCTGTTGAAAGGTATCAATGACAGATCTACGCCCGTGGAACTGACTCAAACAAGTCCGATTGTTCATATGGTGCACTGCCCTATTGTTCCATAAAAAGAATGAAAGGAAATGAAAGGTCCCAAAACATTCGTTGTGCTAACACGATTCATGGCGTTCTTCGCGATGCGCAACGGTTCGCAGAACGAATTACAACGACTCGCAACGAACTACAACGACTCGCGACGACTCAAGCGATTTTCTCCACGAATGATAATTCGTTGCGAGTCGCCGCAAAAATCGCCACTATGGGACCACAACTTTTTTTCTGCCACGAGTTTTCTACCGCAATGGTTAAAGACAAAAGAATGACGAGCTGACTCGTCGAACAACGACGAAGAACGAATATTCGTCTTGAGTCGCCGTACAATTCTTCCCAATTCGTTTTTAAATCGTGGCTAAATCGAGTCGATTCGTTCTAGTAAATCGTTGCGAGTCGCCGTGAAAATCGTCAGTATGGGACTGGGCCTTAACTAAATACAATGATTTTTGGTGAAAATCGTCGTCGCGTGGCGATTGTTTTGAACAGTTGAAGACGGCGATTTCGGATCCGCTTTCACGATTTTCTTCACGATGTGCAACGGTTTTGGGGAAGAACCGATACGATGTAACACGATGCAACACGACCTAAGCGATTTTCCCGACGAATGTCAAATCTTTGCGATTCGCCGTGAAAATCGTCAGTATGGGACTGGGCCTTAACGTTACCGTCTTTAGAGGGAAATTACGAACTTTTTGTCATTTGGATTATGTTTTTCCCAAAACAGAACAATTGGGAACACATTACAGAACAAAGAGATGACTTGCAATCTGCTGAGAATCAACTCGCAAGTACAACATCGAATATCGAGAAGATCGAACGCCCTTCTCCGGAAGAAATACAGAACAAGGACGAAACACCCCCAGATAGTGATGATAGTGAGCGTCAAGACTCTTACCAATCGATCGTGTCGCCGTTTGGATCGCTCCGTTCGACAGTTTCGAACGAAGGGGACAATGAATCGCCGGTGCAAAATAGGCTGAGGTAAATTAAATTTTAAAACAAATAGGACAATTTGTGTTGTCGATTTGTCATACAAATGACTACGAGTACGAACTGTACCAACGGACTACATACAAAATGCAATTTCATCATTAAAGATAAAGATAAAGATAAAGAGTACAGTTTTGGTCAAACTGAATGTTAGTATAAACTAAAACGTGCACCATATCATTATAACATATTAGTTATAATTCCGCCATGCCAAAAGGTAGAAAAACTCACAAACGGCTTAGTTAAAATGCTGTTATCATAAATAAAAAAACAGCCTCTAAAACACAAGAGGGCGCTTTCTAAAACATATTGATTTAACCCTTTTTTATAACAAATTGTAAATGTGATGTTTTTGTTAAAATAATTATTCAATAGAGAGATCATTTAAAAACTACATTGTATTTAAAAACATCTTTGGTTAAATAGTAGTGGTATATCATACAGGTGGCACATTGATTTTGTTCAAAACCCCTGCAATTTTATAAATAACCCTGCCATTTTATTTTGTTTAACCTGTCATTTTATATTTAAAAAAACGCTTCCTTTTGTAAAGCATGTTTTGATAGAGAAGGAATGTATAGGAGCACAAAACATATTTTGACAATGCAAGGCGTGTAATCGTTCTTCACACTCTTTATCAATTTACGATAATCAACCAATTAGTATAACATGAGAATTATACAAGAACGCACCAATGACGATTTGTATGAACATGTTCCTGTTCCCTATTATGTAGTTTTACCCGCATCGTTGAAAAAATGTGTGTGCCCATAAATTAAGCGCACATTTTCTCGTTATTATATCGTAAATAACATGTTGGACGTCAGCAGTATTATATTCCCTAATTGTAAAAATCTGTTGAAGTATTATGATATGTAAACTGAAAGCATTATAACACGTTATACATATTTTGAACAAATTATATTGCAAAATTTGTATTCACAATTTGATTTTGTTATTACTACAATAATCTCCTAGAGATCAGAAAGATGCTGAGACAAAGATAGAGGGGGATGACTTTTCTATGGCCGGCCTCTGCTTAGCTGACTACCAAAGCAGAGTTTTGTAAGTATTTTTTTTCGAAAAGAATTGATAAAGTTGTAGAGAAATTAAAAGAAGTTGGTATCAAAATTATGTTGTCTTGAAGGATTGACATGACTTGTATAAATATATTGACCTACCAGGCCAGCCCCAGCCTGTACGCATGGTATTTAATTTTCAAATCTGTTATGGGAGAACCGAACCGTTCGAGAAGCATAATATTATATACACACACATTGTTCGTCCTTAAGTTTCATGACTTAATAATACGTTTTGAATCTAATAAATACGATTTGTTTACAAAGTTTAACTTTGTATACAAGCTATGTAGAAATGTAGTAATTTCAATAATGCGAAATGCGCAAATTTGCAAGGGTATTTACACCAAATTTCTTGAACGATTAAAAAGGCACGCATTGGCCCAAAAGTGAATACTGTTGTAATGCCATGTTAGTTTATTTTTTCATAATACTAATAGTAAGATCATATGCAAAATTGTTCTCTTCGATATTCGATGTGCATTATGTACTATAGTGCTGAGAAAAAAATTAACAGACTTGTTCGAAAAAGACCACTTTAATTTGCTTTCATGAATATTATGTACTTTGTCATTTAGTTTGTGAAATATATTGTGACGTTTGTTATAAACTTACATCACTATTTTATCATTAAAAATTATTTAACTAAATTAGTCCCACGTGTTCCTCTTTCATCTTACTGCTATGAAAATTAAATCCAGTGTCGTGAAATGTTTTCTTTTTTAATAAGTTCCTTTATGTTTTGTTAAATTTATTTTGATGCATACATTTCAAATAATGGGAAAACGCATCACCATTCTAAAGCATGCGTTCATGGGTCTGAATGTACGAGACTAATTTGTCCAGAGCGGACGAATCGCCCGGGATTCTATTGTCTCCAAACGTACGCGTGAATAGCATTGTCGCACTCGCAAATGTTTGGCCTGTACGGAACCAGGAAATAGTACTGGTACCGTAAGTGGTGGAAATTAATTGCTTTGTTTATGAATTACACAACCATTTGCAAAATGTTGGGTATCTATTTGATATCACAAAACGGTACCAAAACATATAATTATGTGTTCTTTGCCTGGTGGTCCCTTTAATTATATACATAATGTATACGTGGTCCCCTTTAATTATATACATGTTTATATATACATATATCATGTATCTGTATATTGATATTAGAGGGATACAAACGACTATAACGCCTGAAGATGATGGTGAATATAACAATTTATGTGAAAGGGGTAATTCAAATGTTTGTTTGAGAAAAGGGGATTTTATGGTGACGATAATCTACATAATTATCATTTTTTTCAAACTCTGAACATGCTCACGATGTAGACGCTCAAAGGTAAATTCTGTTGCATGTCATAATACACCGTGTCCCAGAAAAAACGAAACCGGGTTTCATGGCAGAAATTTTCTGTCATAATGAATAATTTAATTGATGATATATATATGCCTGGAAAGCTCTGTGTCTCTTATTTCATTTGATGTGCAACTTATGGCACATACTTCAAGCATGACTGAATTAGAACAATGGAAAGTGGTGTTACCAATATTCAATTTGCACGCATAAATTTGAAGTTTGGGTGAGTTTTAAGAGTTGTAAACGTACTTATTTTTAAAAAGGACAAACACCACATAAAAGTTCGTATGTTTATCTTTTACATGACACCTCATGCTAAAAAAATAAATGATTTATGCCAGAGAACGAGTACAATGAAAACATGCCTGATTTCTGCCCGAATGAGTGAAAGTTGAGTAAGAAGTCGCTCAGCTTTCCTGACTAGCAGCTGACAATGGACGTTGATGCATGAGTGAATTTACACAAACATGGGGATCAGGAAACAGGCTGGATCAGGAAAGTTACTCATTTGGGCTGGAATCAAGCATGTTTTCATTGTATTCGTTCTCTGGCATATATAATTTATTTTTTAATAAAATTATGAATTTTCATGCGGTGTCTGTCCTTTTTCAAAATAAGTACGTTTACTACACTTAAAACTCTCCCCAAAACCTCACCCAAACTTGCAATTTCTGCGCGCAAATTGAATTTTGGTAACACCACTTTCTATCGTTCTAATTCAGTCATGCGTGAATTATGTGCCATAAGTTGTATATCAAATAAAAGAAGAGACACGTAGCTTTTCAGACATATATATATCATCAAGGAAATTATTCATTATAACATAAAATTCCTGCCATGAAACCCGGTTTCGTTTTTTCTGTGACACGGTGTATATTAATATTTACTGAATAATCGTATTCGTATTAAACTTCAACATTAATGTTATGATTAATCATGTTTGTTTGCCTTCCGTATATATATATATTATTGTTGGGTCGTTTTACTTATGTGATCATGCTAACAAACTTCATCATAATGTTATGACCAATAAGCAGCATAGTAATCTCATACCAGATTTGTTTAAACATACTGATAATTGTGTCGAATCCCAGCAACGTAACAGATTAATCATTTAAGAAGTGGCATTTTAAACTTTTGATCACAATACGAAGTTTGTATAATTATGATCAAATATTAAAATGCTAATTCTTATGAAATAACTTCATACTAAGATTGATTATTGAATACTAGTAAGAGAAAATGGGATATGTTGCTGGTAGGTGACTCAATAAAAGACGCTGAATAGAAGAAATAATATTTGATAGTTTTGAGCAAAATCGGTAAAGAAATAAGAACATCCGTTTTTCTGTAGGGGGTTCAAATTGGCAACATACACTTGACATATAGTATGGACAAATCTCCATTATTTTGTACGCAGGATTTCATTAAATTTCTCTTTTCTTGAAGTAATCGTGTTCCTTTGGTCTGAGTTAAGAAAACTTCATGTATATGTTTTTGTGGGATTAATGCATGCTACGTGGCACATCGCGTGTCCATGATTTTAAAAAATAGGGGGGAATTTGTCATGAGTGTGTTGCAATTTGGAATCCCCCTATATTAATTAGCTATTATATTATTCAGTATGTTTATTGTCTGACAAGTTCCTCTTTTCATTTTATTATGGGGGAAAGTCCGATCTTTTTTTATGAAATATTTTCTTTGTTGATCACCTCACCTTGCAATATAAATAAAATGTATCTCCACACACGTTAAAAACAAAATAATAACTAGTTGGTGTAGAGCAGCTTCGCTTTGTACATGTTTAGCAAGGTGTAAAATGTGCCTATAATGGTATCGTTCATTCAATGACACCAAACCGCATGACTGTATTAACAGTTTGGGGGAAACATGTGACGGAGAAATTTGTGGTAAACAAAAATTTAAAAAATATAGTTTGTGGTATATAATTTAAACCATATTGGCTGAAAAACATTAGTTATTTATATTTACCCACGAACAAAACAGTAGTAGCCTAATCATGATAACAACAAATACCGACTTGTTTTCTTCAAATATTACACTTGGTTCGTCATTACCTCACTAAAAAACATTTTCTTTAAGCGCCATCAAAACAAAAACTGTACTAATCATTTAACTTGATACCCATATGTTATTCATTCGCTGGATGTCACCTTTGCACTTAGTTATGTCAGTCTGAATATACCGTAAAAGTTCACCTAGAGGCGGTATTGTCTCACAGTATTAGCAGGTATTATCAACAGCGCCAGCTGTGTCCACAAGGATCTAGTATAATGAATATGTATCTATCCCTTTGTCAACGATCTTCGAGCCGGTCTTAATGAATATTGTTTTGTTTGTTTGTTTTATTTTATTTAAACACGGTAAAAAGCCCTCGATCAGCCAAATAGGCTGTTTTTTCAGTGAGGCCGTGATACAAGGTAATACAAATAATGTAAACAAATACAATAACACGAAAACTATCTAACCAAAACTACAACTACACACAAATAATAAACTATAACAGAGCTAAACAAAACAAATAATGATAATTAAACGGTAACTATCAACATATTGTAAATTGCAAATAAACAGTATAAATGTGAAATTGTACTTAAATCAACAGTCAAACATACAAAGGTACTTGCGTAACTAAACAAAAATATTATCGATTTCATTTTCAAAAGCTATTAAATTATCCAATAATCTTACATGCTCGGGTAAACTATTAAACAACTGAGCACTTGAGTAGAGACATCCATTCTTCATATAATTAGTTTTGGGTTTACATAACTTAACAATTCTAAGGGAATTACGAAGATTATGTGAGTCTTCTTTAAGTATTATTTCATCACATAAAAACCTAGGTAACATTTCATGAATCAATTTAAATATAAACACGACAGCATGTTTTTTCCATCGTAAGTCTGCCGGTTTAACGTTTGTTTGTCTGTATACTTCATGACTACTGAAGCGGTTATCGACCAGCAGAACAGAGCGGAGAGCTCGCTTCTGCATGACACTTGTCTGACGTAATAATGTCTTTCCAGCGTTTCTCCAAATAATGGAACAATAATCTAGGTGTGGTTGGATAAGACCTTTATATAAAAAGAGGGCAGTCTCCTGTGAAATAAATGGCCTTATTCTTTTAAAACAGTACAAAGCGGATGCAAGTTTACTTTTAACATTTTTCACTTGATTAGTCCAAGTCAATATATTATTCAAAATAACACCCAGGTATTTACATTAATCTGTTTGTTTAATAAGCAAACTATTAATTCGAACCTGAATATTAAACAAGTGTTTTTTACGCATGGGAGAAACAATCATAAATTCGCATTTCTTTTCATTCAATAACAAACCATTACATTTGAGCCAATTTGAAATGGCACTTAAATCTTCATTCAAACATTTTTCAAGTTCACGAGGATCTGCCGAGGCAAAATAAAGACATGTGTCGTCACAAGAGCGGACCGATAATGCTGCCTTGAGGTACACCGCAGGTCACTTGACGAGGTTCTGACAGATTACCATTTATAACCGTTACTTGTTTCCGTAGAGTTAGATAGTCTTTAAACCAGGTTAAACTGTCAGAATCAACGCCATATTTTTGTAATTTCTGAATTATAACTGAGTGTGGTATCAAATCAAATGCCTTTTTCAAGTCCAGTGTAACTATACCAGCTGCATGTCCTTCATCCAAGTCTTTTCGAATATTTTCTGTAATTGTCAATAGGGCAAGGCAAGTTGAAAAATTCGGACGAAACCCGAATTGGGCGTCAGTTAACAAATTATTATCATTAAAATATTTGTATAACTGGTTAAACACCAGCTTTTCCAACACTTTCGACAAGACTGGGAGGACAGAAATTGGTCTGTAATTTAGTGGATCTGTCAGATCCCCACCTTTATAAATAGGTGAAACACGTGCTAGCTTCCATGCATCTGGTATCTTACCCTGAGCTAGAGATAAATTCAAAACATGACATAAAGGTTTAATATAATTGCGCAAAGAATCTTTTAATATACTAGTTGGCAGATTATCTAAACCAGTAGCCTTGTTTCTAGGAATAGAATCAAAACATTTAACTATTTGTGATTCAGTAACTTGAACAAATGAAAACACACAAGGAGGACAAGCAATATTCTCAACCGGATTACAATTTTTGTCAAAGGCCTTTTCATTCAGGCGCTTTGGAACATCAACAAATGAATTATTCATAACATTAGATATTTCTTTATAATCACGTATCTCCTTACCCTCTTGTTTGATGCATTGTAATGCATTTGACTTTTTCTTGCCTAACAATGTATCAATAAGTTTCCAAATTTCAGAGGGATTACCTTTATTTTTCAGAATGTTTTCAGTAACATATTTTCTTTTACATTTACGTATCAATGATGTTACACGATTTCTATTTTGTTTGTAAGTTTCCCAATCATCCGACAATGTAGTTGTAAGTGCTTTCTTTTTACTCCTATCTCTATCAAACATCAACGTTTTTATGTCAGCATTCATCCACGGTGCAGATTTTTGCTTCACCCGTCTACGTTTCATAGGGGCAAATTTATCCAATTTATTTACAATTTTGGAAACCAACTTTTCATACGCCTTATTAATATCATTTCAAGTATGACGCTATCCCAAGACTCGTTGCGTAACTCATTACACAATTCCGTGAGGTTCATTTGTTTAAAGTTACGAGAATTAACATATTTGTGCTTAGAGGGGGGGAGTTTTCACTCGGCCTCACTTAAAGGGGCCCTGCAACCCAAATGCATGTTGACCTCTGTTCATCTGTATTAGTGTACACATTCAATATATTTTAAAACCGTTTGACCCAAATATGTTTTGTATATTTTTAAACATTTTATCATTTATTTGTCTTCATGTTGCTAAGCCCCACCTCCTAAAAAACCCTCCAGAGCAAATTCTATTGTTGACCTGCAGTGACATCATTTGTCAATCACTGGTCAGCTACCATGCTATTGTGATTAGCCTAATCGCAATAGCATCACACGGTTGAATAGAATACCAACTCACACAACTTCAATTACAATAGCTGTTGCTATGTCAGAAGAAAAGCACTGTCTAAGCTATTGCATGGAGGTATGCAGGGCATGCTTTTGTGTGGATGTTCTTTTTGTACTTTCATCTTTTGTTAATCTCATGGTAGCTGACCAGTGATTGACAAATGATGTCACTGCAGGTCAACAATATAATTTGCTCTGGAGGGTTTTTTAGGAGGTGGGGCTTAGCAACATGAATACAAATAAATGATAAAATGTTTAAAAATATACAAAACATATTTGGGTCAAACCGTTTACAAATATTGAATGTGTACACTAATACAGATGAACAGAGGTCAACATGCATTTGGGTTGCAGGGCCCCTTTAAAGTAATTGGAGCCACGTCACAAAACTGAACGTTATCGTGATTCGATGAATATAATACATCAATTGTCGTGGCAGATACTGGCGTAATCCTCGTATGCTTTAAAACAAATTGTTTCAGGCCATAATCATTTACAATGCTTAACAGCCTCTTAGTCTGAGTGGATGCAACAGATTTTGTTATATCGCAATTCAAATCTCCAATAACAATATAATCGAATGACTTCGAATCCAAATATTGAAGTGCATTTTCAAATTCATCAAAACTTTTCATAGGCGAGTCTGGGGGTCTATACCAAACAACAACGTATAATGGCTTTTGTCTCAAGAAATTTACTTGAACACACAGAAGTTCAATATCATTAACAACTTCAGTAACAACTGAGTATTTAACTGAATTACGAACATATATGATTATTCCACCACCAATCTATTTCTATCCAGTCGTGTTAAATTATAACCAGATATTTCAATTTCAGAATCCCGTATAGATTCACTTAATCTAGTCTCACACAGAGTAAACACAAATGATTATTGACTAAAATATTTTCAATTTCATCAAAATTCTTTAAGAGAGAACAAACATTCAAGTGACCTACTTTTAGTCCACGATGAGAGCCTAAATTTCGAAATATCGTTTCACAGTCGTCATAGCAAAGAGAGTTATTATCAACAAGAGATGGTCGAGGTGGACTTGGTGATGTTTGTTCAATATAATTAAATGGCATCTCTACAAGAATGCATTTATTACATAGCCAGTCAGCTTCCGAATGAAAAAAATCGGTGTCAACATCAGAGCAAGTAAGATGTATCCATTTGTTACACCTGATACAGCGTAACGCATTATGATTATTTTTGACGGGTTTAGTGCATTGAGTACATGGGTATTTCGGTGGCATGACCCATTAAATTACTGTGAGAACGGTCACTAGGACGGACAACCTATAGTCTGTCAAGGTCATTTTCGGTTGTGATTTTTACCTTTCGGTTGTCTTGGGTGAGGGCTGTGATTTTGAAATCGTTTGTCCATGCCTTCTTGATGCTGTGATGGTTGCGGACTTTGAAGAAGAGCATCTGCCGGTTGCGGCTCAGGTGCTCGTTGATGAATATGTGACGTGCGCTTTCATGAAGTTTACTTCTGGCCCGGTAGACCCTGTCTCGCATTGAATATCTGGTGAATTTCACCAGCAGAAGTGGTTTTGGGAGGCGTGGTTGATCTTCGTCGTTTCCTGCGTTGGTTCTGACTGGCAGTCGATGGGACCTGTCGATGTCCCCTGGTGAGAGCTGGATCCCCAGCTTGTCCTTCGCTAGGTTGATGACCACCATGTCTGTATCCTCGTTGGATGACTCAGCAACGCCGTTTATTCGAAGGCAGTTACGGCGGCTGTATAGCTCCTGGTCCTTTACGTCGCTCTCGACCTTGGCCAATTTGCGTTCGAGATTAGAAACGCTTTTTTCGAGGTCATGTATCAGCTTGAGTGTTGTTTGAAAATCGTGATCGAGGGACGAGTAGACTCGCTGTGTGACGGTATCCATGATCGCCTCGGATACGGCCTTTGTGACGATTTTAATCTCTTCGGGGTCACAAAGCGCTTTGACAATACGGCTTTGAAGCTTGCTATTGAACTCCACTTCCGATTCGGGACGCTTAAGTGACCAGCGGGTATTTCTGCAGCTGTGTCCGACGGGTCATCTCCGCTAGCCGTGGGCGCCCGGGCAGCTTGCCCACTCTGGTTGGCTGGTTTGAGCTGGTATCAACTTCTGGTTCGGCCTTCTTTTTGGTTTCCCTTTTTCCTCCTTTTGGCGGCATTTCTAATGTTCGATTAGATCTGTGCAACTTTTGCGAAATATATCGTCCTGATGTAGCAAATTGCAGCAGGCGGCAGAGAAATTCTGGTGCCAAAATGACAAAATTTGAACGATATCTGAGGATCGTTTTTAGATATACGTCTGCACCGTCTGAACTTCATTCTTATTCATGATAGCATAATCATGCAAGGTTGAGAAAAGGTAAACGTTACTTAGGGTTAAGAACCCACCAAGCAAGCAGAAGTAGCTCTTGGGTCGGTGGTTGGTGCAAATTATTATAGGCATGACGGTATGACGGTATGTAAAGCCGTAGGGTTCAAGTCGCATTGGATTAATTATTTTTTTATTCTTCGATTTCATAGGAAATGCCACCGTTTTGTGCATAGGAATAGGAAGGAAAATCATTTACGTTTTGTCAGATACACAATTATGACATTCAGGTGAAATCATGGCATTCCCTGTCACACCCCACCACACCCCACCCACCCACACACACACACACACACACACACACACACACACACACAAACACACTAGTTAAGAGTCGTGTAGGCGGGGGGGGGGGGGGGGGGCATAGGCGTCGATCTGTCATTGATACCCATTCATCAGGGGGGATGATCTATTCATCCACCCCCCCCCTGATGAATGGGTATTACGTAAGTATCGACGCCCATGGGGGGGGGGGGGGGGTTGCATGTCCGTCGCCAAAAATGTTCGAGACCGAGACCACTTGTTTAGTTGTTTCCCCAAGGCCGCTAAATAGTGGTAAAGGGGGAAGGGGCAACTTGTAACTTGTAACGTGTTTTTAAAATAATGTTTGTTATGAATTTTCGACACCCTTGGTCCATTTAACGATGTCTCTCAAGCTACTTATCATCCTTCCCCTTCGACCCCTCCAAAATATTTCACTGAACATCACGACCAGTAAATCAATGAGGATTACGTATTGTATTATAATTAATTTAAGAAAATACGCGCCTTAAAGCCACATCCCCTAAATGCTGGTAGATGACAATTAAAAACAATTCAATCAAATTAAATAGCAATGTAGGTACTCTTTATTTTTTGAAAATAAGATCCTGAAGGTAAAAGACCTATATTTATTTCAACTTGGTCAATTTATGTATAATTATAATAATAACATGCTACCATCTGTTTTTCAAGAAATGTTTTTTAAAAATAGTTCAGTTCATAATTATCCAACTAGACATTCTGAAGAATTTCATTTACCTCTCTTGCGGACCCTACTTGCTCAAAATACATTTATATATGAAGGTCCTAAATTATGGAATTCTTAAGTAATGAAATAAAAAATGCTCCATCGATTAATATCTTTAAGAAAAAATTAAAATTGTTCTTATTACAATCTTATAAACATCATTGAATTATATCTCCCATTTACTCTTATTTCGTGCTTACGTCATCCTTTAACAAGGTCATTCTTTACTCGCGGACTCAAAATGTAATCTGATATTATATATTGTGCCTTCTCATGCATTGTTCCATTCTATTATGCGCAAGTCTTTTTCCTTATTTTCACTTGAACCCCACTTGCAGCTTATCTTTTACATACATTTGTACCTCCGATCTCTCACTTCTTTTGGCAGTGTCCTCATTGTTTGTATTGTGTGCGTCTTCTCCTATTTGTGTCATGTAAAGTTCTCTCTTGTCCCATGTTGGTCTCTGTTGGCATCCCCTTTTTCCCCCTTTTTATTCTCTATATTTGTTTATGTTGTTGTAGTCTAGAATGTGTTAATTTAAATGTACAATATACCTAACTATTATTTGAGGGTTCCACAATTGTACAAGCATTGCTTTTTAGTGGACCCCTCTTGTTTCCAATATGTATATCACTATTTTGTGCAAATTATTATTATCATTTGTAATGTTTTGTTGGAAGCAAGAATAAATTGAATTGAATTGAATTGAATTGAGGTATCGAGTATGTATGTACAACATGCATTCTGCCTCATAGCCATTGGTTCCTGATATGTTGAATAAGAGAATGTGTTTTACATTAACATGTATAGTATTTTCACAAATCATTCCATAGAAAATATTCCATGTACAAATATTTATTACAAAATCGCTCTATATTTAAGCATTATGTTCATCTAATAAGGTAATTTGTCCTTTAACTAGTTTTCTCTTTCCTGTTGAATTTCTATTTCATCACGATCACCTGTTGGTTTCCATGTGATTCTTTTGTTATCATATTTTACGACGCACACTGAAGCTGTTTACTAGGCAGATAAACCTCGTACAAGCAGTCGATCTGTTTGAATATTACGTAACTATGCATTATAGCGCTCTCTGCATGATAGTCCATTTTGTAATGGCATATTATGCCGTTGATTTACAGTCGATTAAGTGATCGAGGTTATCCCAGATGTCGTCATATTTTGAAGCACTTGGGCAAGAAAATATAGTAGCAATCTTGTCTATCGGAGGAGAAATGTTGTCCTTTTATCAATCTGAGTGGACTTTGGGGCCAACAATTGATTTATATTGGGATTACAGATACTTGCTAACTTTATTCTGGCATTAACGTGTGTGAGGTGTGGTGCGCTATGTGCGTACTGTAATGAATGAAAACAAAACCAATCATGAAAACATTTGTTTTTAAATGCAGGTTACAAAAGAAACAAATGAATTGAAACAATTTAAAACAAAATAAATAAAAGAATATAATGAACAAAAAATGACGAGAAAAAAAGTGAAATGAAAGAAGAATGACACAAAACAGGGAAACAGAACCAACAACTAATACTATAAAAAACGCAGGACTTCATTTGGGTGGATTTGATCCGCGTACTTTGAGATCTAAAAACAGACCAATACCATCTACCGTTGAACCACGTTCTGAAGCGGAATTTAAAGCATATTCTTTCAGCCCTTTCACACATCTTCGACATGTTTCATTCATGCTTATGTATAATTATTCAGAACAGGTGTACGATCTATTGCATTATTTGAGGCGCTAGGAGGAACATTATTGTTCGAACTGTATTATTCTGTCCAAGCAATCGTTATCCTCATTGTGCTAACCGCATTATCTGTTTTGAAAAGGAACTCATGATGCACCACCAACAAGACTATTCACACTATTTCAAATGAATAGCAACAACATATATATTTGCATAATCTCTTGAGTTTCATCTCAACTATAGAGATAGAAACATATTGCATAACATAGCAGTTTCCAAGTTACAACGTGCAGCACTAGCAGCATAAAATCAAAGAATGCATGACACGGCATCTCAAGTACGAATCTGACAAACCATGCATAATGAACATAATCGTAGTCATAGCGTGCGTGTGCTGTGTGCATGTATACTATAACGGGTGTGTTTGTGTCCGTGTGTGTGTGTGTGGGGGGGGGGGGGGGGGGGCGGGGCTGGGTTGCTCAACATTGCTTCCTATTCATAAGTTGTTATTAATCCTTGGTCGGAAAAGAGTAAAATAAAATTTGTGCTTGATGAAGAGTTGGCTGAAACAGGGTGATGAATCAATTTTAAAATGACCCTACCCCCTCCATCCACTAATATATAAAGCTTAATACTATTACTAGCAGAATGTCAGGACTTCACTCACCTGAATGTAATAATTGTGTATTTAATTTAACACAGAAATGATAATTTTCATTCCCATTCCTATGCACAAAACGCTGGCATCTGTTAAAACAAAATTTCCTATGAAATAAAAAAAAAAAAAAAAATCACTTATCCAGTGCGTCTTGAACTACGGCTCTACATACCGTGATGCAATTTTACCTTATCCTGATTTGCACCAACCACCGACCCAAGAGCTACTTCTGCTTGCTTGATTGGATTTCAACCCTTAGTAACGTTCATCTTTTCTAACTTTGCGTGATAATGCTATCATGAATATTCATTTAGACTGGCTCCAAGATCGTTGACAAAAGGCTATACATATTCATTATACTGGATCGTTTTGGATGTTTGCTGGCGCTATTGATACTCCTCTAAACCAGTACCGCCTATAGGTGAACTTTTACGGTACATGTATTTCGTCATGTTTTCTTTTCGTTACAGTTCCTCATCTATTGAAGTAAAACTATATGTGCTTTATTTGTAAAGATGATACAAGCGAAAACTATAATCAGGCTAATACTTTTTTTTTATAGAAAACAAATCAATTAATAGTACCCAAAATCTGTAATATAAACTACCATCAATGAAAACAAAAATACCGACTTCTTTTCAGTGATATGAGTTTATGAAAATTGCTCAACAAATGGCCTTATTAAGAAGGTATATCTATTTACCATTCGTTTGTGTCTCTTTTTATACTGTGATTATGACTTTCTTCTTTGTTTTTATTTTCCTTCCATTTCATTGACATTCGGGGCTAAATTCATTAGTGTTATTAGTAATATTTAATTAATATCACTTGAAATGAAACAATAACACGCATGACTTTCAGATTATAATACCTTTCGTTCTCCTTTGTGTGATTGTTTACCTTTTGAAAAAAATAATGTGTTGCTGTTCCTCGCATGTTTACATTTAGTGGCTCATAGTTAGAACTAAAGTAACTATTAATTAGTTATCTGTTTACTATAAAGTTATCATAGAATAAGTTAATATATTAATATGATTTGTTGTTTGTTATCAACCCTTTTATTTCTGCATTTTCAAAACAATACATAGGCCTAATCATAATTGTAAATAACATATTTAAGTATTCACAATAGAATTACGAGATTTAAGTATAATGATAAAGAATAGTACAAAACAAAAATAATAGAGAACACACATAAACACAGGAGACCGCCACCATGAGCTGTAAGCTTGAGATCGATCATGTCGATTGCAGCCTCATAGGTAGCCTTTTGACAATGCATCTCGTCTGAGCTGAGTTGAATGCACGGTATAGTACGCACTATGCAGGAACGACTGGAGAGCGCGGCTATCACAGAGAATCGTCCTGCCGAGACGCCTTTTCTCAAGTGGATTGCTCTCCGATGAATTTCATTTGTTAAGACAGTATTAAATTAATCTACCCTATAGGTAGCCTGCCAATCAGGAAGCGGGTTCATCATGTACATCATTGCCCCGACGCGAGACACACATACATACCACTAGCTCACAGCTCAGAGCCTCAGCTGCAGCGCAGCCATTCAGACGCGAAGCCTTGCTAAAACTGCTAATTATGTTTGGAATACTGCAAAGTCCATCCAGTCAAAAACTAACTTACTCCCTTTGAATATCACTAGATCTAACCCGAACTTATTTTCACCCTCACTTTCTTGCAGGTCCGTGAGGTCCGTAGAGGGAGAATCTGTAAGCGCGCAAAGGGAAGCCGAGTTCCCAAAACCACGAGATGTGGCCAAGAACCAACAGGACGAATCAACAGTCTTATGAGGCATATCAATACTAAATTGGTAAATTCCTTTACAAATAAGTACAAGCACCATTTATTGTCCCAGTATGTTTAAGTTTATGCATTGATAATGATTTAAAATGTGTACTGTTTATATATATTTGTATTCATACTTCATTACACTGATTGAATTGATAATGAACAATTAAATACATCATTTACTATGCACTGAAATATTATAATCGCAATTATTAGGAATATAATCCATACCAATAGTTGTCCTTTTAATTTACACTTATTGAAATAAATTTAATTGCAGTACATTAATAATCATAACGAATGTTTTTCTAATTCAGCATTGTAAATTATATGTTTTGTATACTAAGTGAAAATTAATTAATGATAAGTTAGACAGGTTTAAGAATGTAACTTTTTATATTTGAATTTATTATGTGGTTTTCAAAATAATGTATATATTCATGTAATTTAAATTTCACAATTATGGTTCATGTTTATATGAATTACATTGTTCTTTTTTCTTTTTCATTGAATGTTTAGCACGTGCAATTCACTAATTCAGCTTGTTTGCTGCCATACGTGTTCAAAATGAATACCATGAATAAATATAAAATACATAAATAAATGCAATTATATTGTAACCGTCAGCTATATCTGAAATCTATATAATGTGTTTGATTCTTTGTAATGGGTGTATCAACTTGTGGTATTCTTCAAACTTGTTCAACCATTCCAACCCATGTGGATTTTGACTAGCACATTGATTGTTGTCATGCACCACTAGAGATAAACCCTATTGTTTCTCCTCATACTAACATTCCAATGACATTGTTTAACAAGTCACCAGTAATATTATGTCGTCTGACTAAAAGGACAGTTAGAGACATGTTTAAGCATGCCATTTGAATGTCAAGCATCCAATTGTCTGGATGTCTAATAACAAGAAGCAATCGGAAGTTGTGCAGGACAACCAAAATGTGATCGTTAAATTACCTTTGTCTGAGCTGGTCTTTTTTTAGTCTAGCCTAAGTTGATAAATTTAGTAGAATATGTTTCTACTGATGTGTTTATTTTCAGAGAATTTAAATGCATGTAAAGGTCTTCCAGTATAATAATACAAATTATATCTATGTTTGAGTGGATGGGGATTTGTAGTATTATACGTTTACAAATCGTATACTTCATTAATGGGCAAAACAGTATAAGAAGGGTTCGCGCATATTATATTTATTCGGTTATCGCAGCTGTATAGTTGCTCCATTTGGGGCACTGGTAAAGTGTAATGTTATGATTAGAGGCAATCAAATTCATTTTGATTCGCTTATCGCTTATTTGATTCCCTAATTTCAATTGTGGGCATTGGTAACGTCTTTGTAATGTTGAGGTTAAAGGTAGTGTTGAGTATTGGTATTTCCCGAAGTGCCCCCGATATTTGTTTGTGAGATAATGAAAAACTGACTGTCAAATTCGAAAGAACATACAATTTTAATGATCGAATAAACTTTATTTTATCAAAATCGGTTCAGAAACGGCTGAAATATCCACAAATATATTTTTTATTAATATGTTCTTCACCGGCAATCACCGGGCGATATTTAGACTTTTTAGAAAAATTTCAAAAAATGCTCGAAGACTACTTTGAAAAAAATCAGAATAGGTTTTTAAAAAGTCGTTGATGATATCTCTATTGAATCATTATTTTAACAAACATTAAATGCACAATTTTGGATGAAAAAAGGCTTAAACCAATGATTTTTTTTAAATAGCGCTCTCTTAAATTGTAACGACTCTTTTTAATGATAACAGGGGTTTTACTTAATAGTCGTTTGTAATTGTGTATACTTTTCGAGCATGGTGAATTTATAACTATTACTTTGTACCGTAATGGTGCAGGTTTTTGTTACTAAAGTTAAGTTTGACCAATACTCAACTATCCCTTTAAGTTTGTGTGTATGATAATCAGGATGAATGTGTTATATTTTAATAACAAATTGAGATACATACGTTTGTAACATGGAATGCATTTCAGGGTATAATCCAAATCAATAAATTGCCTGCCCCGAAAATGTATGCAGGAAGTGTTTTTAACATACATACAAACATACTTATACTGTATATACCAGGGAATCGGGACTTCCAATTCCCTACTTATACCATTTCGTTTATTAGTATTCGTATGTCTATTATACAGCTCTGGAAACAATTATTATACCAAGCACAGTTTGATCAATTTTGTTGAAGTTTTACACTATTTTATCCATTTTGTAATATTTTAAAGACAAATTAGTTGATGACTTACCAAAAGGGGTATAGACAATGGTGTTAGTGATACCTACCACCTATTTCCTGCCTTCAATTTGATTAAAAGCATGAATTTTGAGCAAATTGTATGGATTTTGTCAATTCCTTACATGTACATTAAAGGCATGGGTTACACATTTTTAAAATATAAAGTGCAAAATTTGTTGATTTTTTTTTCTTCATGTAAGTTGTGATTATACTGTATATAGTCTCTCCAGTTCCTAGTGTGACTTGTATTAGCAATTTGATTATTAGTGAAGGGTGCCAAGTGGTATTAAACCATGTTGGAGAAGCAAATAATGTTTGGCTATTGACTGCCTGTGCTTTAGCAGTACACCAGGATAGAGGCCATCTTCACCTGGTCGTACTTCTTTGATAAGAGCAATTGACTGTCACTTGTCAACTCTAATCAAGAATCAATTTACTCATAAACAAGTCCCACAAATAATATAAAGACATTTCTACGATATAAACACTACTTACAGGAAACAAATCATAAAATGTTCCATTATATGCATTGAAAACGTGTGTATAAAACCTATACCTTTTTATGGTAAAAACCCATGCAATTATTCATGATATTCATGTTTTCTTCAAATTCAAGACATAAAATATGTTGTAGGAATTCCTAATCCCATGTACTATACCCCCTTTGACATTGTATGAACTTTTGTTTCTTTAAAATGTAATTAAAGTGACAAAATAATGTAAACTATCTCAAAAACTTAGCAAAAAGTGCTTGGTCTAATCTTTTCCAGAGCTGTATATATTTTGTTATAAAGACATTTGTATTCGTATATTGTATTGATATTCATCCATAACAGTGCTCCGTGTATTATGTATATTATATCTGTGTATAGGTGTATGAAGATTATAATGATGTATATTTATTGTAAGTAAACGTCATAATTTAATTTTGTTTGTCTCTGCCGTAAAAAAAAAAAAAATCTGCCAATTCATGTTTGTTAAAAGTTTGATCTGAAAACATACCGGGCGATCTCATAGTGGTTATAATTATAGGAGTTATGTAGTCAAAAGATATAATTGAAATGTATCAAATATATTATAAAACATGCCAGTTTATTAGTTGCGACATAATAGTGTTCTTTTCGTCAAGCGGGATTCCCCTTTGTCGTAATTATTCTGGTAAACACACTTATTGTGATGTGAACCTCTAATCAACCCATGGCCCCAAGGATTATTTTGATAGCTTACTGTGTAAATAACGATAAGTATTCCACATTGTTGTCGATCTTCAACAAAAGCCATTAAAGGGGAAGTTTCTATAAGCTATTAAGCAGGTTGGTGAAAAGGGAACAATTTTAGACACCTAATAGCGACAGTTTTAGCAGTTTTTGATAATCCAATCAAGAATTATGATTTTTCAAAGTTTTGATCAAAATCTTGTTTGCTGCCCTCTTAGCCGGCTCTTTGCCAAATCTGTGATGTCACAAGCAGATGAACAACTCCCATTGGAACTGTACAATAAAACTTCACAAAATGTAACTTTTCCTGAAAAAGCATCGTCCCTCTCATTCTTAGATAATGTCAGAAAGAGGTAAATGTGCATGCATTTAAGGTAAAACTTCCTCAACCGGTCCAGTGAAATCCACAAAAAAAAAAAAAAAAAAAAATGAAAATATGTGTACAAAGTCAGTGGAAGGTTGTTCTACTATGGCATCACAGATTTTGGCAAATTGCCATATAGAGTGGGGTGGCAAACAAAACTTACCGAAATCATAACTTTTGAATTGAAAATCCAAATTTGCTCAAACTTTCACTACTGTGCTTCTAAAATTGTTCTCCTTTCATTCAATCCACATTAGTACTTGGGGAAACTTCCCCCTTTTCATCATTTGCAAAAGTTTAAGACCACCCTTCCAAAATGCAATAACTAAAAAAACACAACAAAGTTAAACATATATATTTTTCAGACATACTTTTATTTTTAACGCATAACCTTTGTATCACACTTGAACTGCTGGGCTTATACCATTACCAGCAAAAAAAATACATGGGGGCGGCGGGCGAATTGGCCCCCGAAATGCCCAATTTGCCCCCCGGAAAAAAAAATTCGCCCCCGAAATTTTTTTTTTTTTTTTGGGGGGGGGGGGGGGATTTTCGAGATTTTTTGTGGGATTTTTCTGTTTGGATTGTGATCAAATGCTTATAAAATGATCACTTACAGCATTATAGCTTATTAATACTATCCCCTGAAATTCGAAAAAGACCCTGGAAAGATGTACCCCCGGAAGTTGGAAAAGTAGCCCCCGAAATGGAGCCCCCGAAAATGGAGCCCCCCGAAATAAAAATATAAATTGTTTCCGCTGACTATTACTCTTTTGCTACTGACCACTGTAGTAAACATGTTATGTAATAATTCAATAAGACAAAAGAATGCAGTCCAAATTGTTGAAATACCCACAAATTCCCAGGTGGTCTTAAACTTTGCAAATGAATGGTAAATGGCAATGCAACTCAAGAATAGAGTTTATCCTAGACATGAAGAGGAATAATACTGAACTTGAATTGGAGTTCAACGTGTTGCCTTTCGAAGTTTCTGTATGCTTCCAATATATAAAACAGGGTGCTCAAATATGAGTAATTATTTACATCCAAAACATTAAATTGAATTATTTGTATGAATGATTTGTGTTTGTTTTATATTTGTGTATTTCATGTTTCAAATCGACATACCACAGTGTATTATGTGAATTTGATTATTCAGAAATTGTATTCATCTAGATACATGTATATTAGGTTATAATTATAACCAGTGGCGTAGCGTGGTCGGACTGATTGAGGAGGGGGGGGGGGGGGCACGCAAATTTTTTTTTTTTTTGGGGGGGGCACACCTTATGTATTTCTTTGTTTTTTCCAAAAATGTCCCCTTATGTTTTCTATTGTTTTTTTTTCAAATTATTGGGGGGAGCACGGCGTATGAGACGGCGTATCGGTTACCCTTCTGACATCTGAGACCAAAATAAGACCATAAACCTAAAACTACAGCTATTGCACATGCTGATGCCTTTAGCCATCCATGTACGTATACACATTATGTCCCAGTTTTAAATCAATTACACCACGCCCCCCCCCCCCCCCCCCCCCCCCCTCCCCCACACTCTGTTTGTCGTTGGCTAAACTACCATGACTACTGTCGGTAACCATAATCTATATACATCGTGTAATGCGAAACCATTACTACATGAGATGTCAAATTAAAAAGAGAATGTTTACAAAGGGATAGTAAAGTTATGTTGAAGCTGATTCGAGACAACTCTTTGGAGTGGTCAAAGGAAATCTCGGTGCATTAATTTAGAGATAACAACATAGATCAAATCTGATCAAAATCCGTCCAGTAAGAGCTGAAATATCCATAAATAAATTCGCTTGAATGGACTTTGTGACAGTCGACTTTTATTCACGATATGAAATAAATTTATTTATACAAAATAATACAAACAAAGCATTTATTTCGTGAAAATAATATACGAAAGTCCCTTTTTAATCATTACATTTTTAGAAAAATATATTTACAGATGGAGGCATATTTGATGATGCTCTCGTTTAAAAACATACTCTTGCAGATGTTTGTAATCTGGTCTTTTGTATGTTTTCGTATGGCATCGTTAATTTTGATATGTAAAGGGGTAACCCTTAAAGTAACATGTCCAAATCCTCAAAATCCAAGTGGAATTCTGTAGCGGTTCTCTCATACCTTGTTGTGTTTGTATCAACAACAAAAGCATGGGACATGTTTTGGTTTTTCAAATTTCCCTTTCGTTAAAAAGATATTTACGATTGAAGTGTTCAGATGTTAAATTATCCAATGGACCGTTGAAACCGTGTACAAAGTCAGTGCAATGAGTTAGTGAACATTACTTTGCATTTTTGCTCATTACTCGGCCATATAACGTCCATTTAACAAAATCGTTCACACAATACCCAATGGACATATCAGATAACAACAATATACATTGAATCAACCATTCATCACTTTTTGCACATGACAACAAAGTTACTAGTTCCCTTTAATAATAAACACCTTTGGACTCATTCCGTAAATAATTTTTACTTTACTTGCAGATACCTGCATAAGCGAAGCAGGAATGACTTGAATCAAAATTATATTACAGCGCATGGAATAATACAAAACAAAACAAAAAAAGTAATCATGAATGCAAGAATAAGGAGGCGTTATTGTTAAGCCAGTGGTGGTTATCTTGGGGGGTTGCCGTGATTATGTGCAACATGCGTATCCGAAATGGATTCACCGTCATCCAAAACCCTTTAACATGTTTAAAGGTATAGTGAAATCCCGGCTTTGATTCAGGTTTATAGCTTTGAATATGTGCCTATATTGATATACCACACTCTTCTTTTCAAAGAAATCCTTAAGTTGGGCAAAAAAGGTAAATTTCATGCAATTTGGGGGCTCTTTTTCGCATCGGGCGTTCCATACTCATAAAAACGTTATTTATAGCGGAGCGCGCGTGTGGCGTACGTGCCTATCGGGTCATGACGTTTACATGTATACCACAGCACGGAGTGCAAAGTACGAACGTGCATGGTTTACATGCAGAGCCTTTGACTCGAAAGTAAAACAAAGTTGTATTTGCTTGGAAATTGAGGCTTAAAGTGATCCATGTAAAGTGTCAGATATTGCACAAAATGACAGTTGAGACTTCAATCCTATATCAATATCATTGTAAAATACAATTAGAAGATTTGTGAAAGTTTGAAAGAAAACGTCCACTGTTTACTTAGTGGAAAAAAACGAATATTGAGTTCATATTTTATTACCGAATACTGATGGCCTGCCGTAGATTTGTTGCAGTAATAATCGTCCGTTTGACGAATTCCGCACACGTGTATACAGACGGTACAGAGTTTGCGCGCGCTCAGCCTAACGACCCGTCGCGACGGGTCGTTAGGCCGCCGAAGGCCGAAGGTTTCGGCTACTCCGCACGCCAGAGTTCGTTATCGCGTGGCGCGCCGCCGGCCGCGGCCGGGCGTGTACAACTACGACAATTGTACGTTTATCCAAAAGCGTTAGCTAACGTCTTTGAAATGAAAGATTTAAATGATAATTATCTTCATACTAAAGGGACATTTGAAAAAATCTAACCCTATTTTATTCTTCTCTTACCATAAGCTAAACAACACGGTAGAAGAGAAACGAGGAAGCTCCAAGAAATTTTCGTGGAGTTAGACACTTTACATGGATGACTTTAACTGAAAATGCCTAAGAAATGCATTGTAGCAGGATGCAGCAAGACGTCTGAGTGTGGATCCTCCATGATATAAACTTAAACAAATATTGAAAAAAAAAATCGAAATAATATCCCTCTGTCAACGTGAGTAGCACGGGCGTCGATCTGTCATTGATACCCATTGATCAGGGGGGGATGATCCATTCATCCACCCCCCCCCCCCCCCTGATGAATGGGTATTACGTAAGTATCGACGCCCATGGTGAGTAGATGCACTCAGTGTGTACGTCTATGACAATAGAGTACCAAGCTATACTGCGATTGTATACATGTGACGTCACAAAGATGAATTCATTTGTCTTCGCCCGGACTCAATTTTTTTACGAGGGTTCCTAAAGTGAATTTACAAGTTTATTTGTTTGTATTTTACCCGGTTTTTCCACGAGAAAAATATGATTTGTATCTTAGATACAGTAAAACACAATTTGTAGGTAGTCTTGTCTGTGAAGCTTTAAAGTGGTGTCGGTCATTATTTTGGCCTTCCTGAATCTGGAAGCACAAATTAGTTAACCCAAATTCATTTTGTAAATATACAAATTAGTAATATTTTAGGTAAAGTCTCGGGTACTTTTGTCAATTTCCCGATGATGTCATTCAGGCTCTAAATATAAACCAAAATGCATGGACTTTGCTCAATTTGGGATCTGCACGTCAATGCAAACGTTTAAAACAATAAGTTGCTGACGGAGGAATGAGTTCCGAAAACTACTGATCATGCTTCTGGTTAATTAGTCCCAACGAAGTGAGTTGTGCCAACGTACATTCCGTTCCCGATTCCGTTCTGGATGCTGCTGAATATCATGCAACAAGCCATGGAATATGCATGCCTACCGACCAACATTATAATTCAGATAAATGTTGGCACTTTGGCATTCTTGATTTATAAAACAATAACAATGCACAACTCGTGATTTTATTAACCTCAACGTCCAGGGAAGTGCGAGAGGGATCATTTATTTGACCACCACTTCCTTGTTGCTCACGCGGCATCCATCGGGGCAGTTGCTTTGTAGACACCGTCACTAACTATAGACTGACGGACTTGTTTGAACGACACAGTTTGACGCGAATCGTGAACGGGTGAGGTATGGCAGCTCCTGAAGCTCCACTGCCTGGCAGTGGTGGCATAAACCGATTGGGTGATATGGCGATGGGTGGAACAACGACCCCCGAAGCAACCCTACTCTTCCACAACAGTTACTCCTCATCATCGGATTGGAAAGCAGACGATCAGGTTTGTTTGTTTGATTGTTTGTTTGTTTGTTTGTTTGTTTGTGTGTTTGTTTGTTTGTATGTATTGTCATCTTGTAAACCCTCTCGGAACAAATACATTTGCTCCAACAGCCAGGAAAACGGCTATTCGGTTTTGCTTAAATTTCTTACTTCGTTTTTCTTTGTTGCATTTTTGTTTGTATGTGATTAAAATAATGCTTTCTTCTCCTTCACTGATTTTAAAGAGGAGAACATTACATGCAGACTGTGAGCATGTTGAGTTTTTATCAATAACATCCACGGACTAAATTAAACTTTATAATACAATACGGTATGTCTTCTACAAATCATCTTAATAGATTTCAACAATTAGCAGCACAACAGTGAGAAAGCAAAGGGATCCATGACTATTGCTAACCCATTGCCATATACATTGTGTACACAGTAATATTGAAATGTTCCCCATATCGCCAATAACAAAAAGAAAACCCTTTATTATATTTATATGTTTTATTGGTTTTATCCATCAAAACTATAAAAGTATATAATCAAATCACTTCATCAAATTAACCAAATCATTTGCATTTAAACCAAAGAAGTATTGAACATATATAACAAGATCAGTCCATCCCATTGCCTATTCAAAGTGGTAACAACCTTTATAAGTACGCATTATGTGAATACTTCATAAAGATGCGGCGTACAAAACAGTTTATACAAAATACCTGAAATACAAATCAAAAATCTTCTTTTAACAAATGAATTTGAAATTTCCCCTTCTTTTTAGCCAAGAGATACTCATTTCTTTTAGTGTTTTCTTAAATGTCATTCAAAAAATTCTATCTGGTTTTAGACAAACTTGACAAACCAATGTTGATTTCATAGTTTCATCAGTAAGTGGAAACAACGAGGCATGAAAGAACCAATAGAGATATACAAGTGACTTTGGTCGATTCTGACAAAGTTACTCGTTCCCTAGAAAATGTACATGCATGATACTTAATTGTGTTAAGCATTATTTTAAGATATAAATAAAAACAATTGTTAAGAGGAAAATATTGCTGAATCCTTTCCAGTTTCACAAATCTTATACTGGATGACTGGCAACGTGAAATTAGACGTAGTGCAAAAAGCGTGATTAGGTTAAACGCAAAATAAGAAAACATCTTCCAACAGTCATAATGATGGAATACTATTTTTGTCATATTTTCACCAATTATGTTATATATGTTTGAAGGCATTTACAATTAATTATGTGATATTTTAGTGATTAGACAAATAAAGCCATCTATATTCAATGTATGTCGATAATTATAAATCATGAACTCGATTATTTCCATCTGAATTAAAGGTACACTTGAGCAGGGGCGTAGACAACGGGGGGATGAAGGGGATGCATCCCCCCACCTCACAAGGTGGGGGGGATGACATGTACAATCATCCCCCCCCCCCCCAGGTTTTAGGGAAGGATATATTTTTTTGTGTGTAGCTGTATACATGGTATACGAGTGGGAAAGAAAACATAAGTTGTATGAGCTAAAACTTGTTAATTAAAACGTTAAAAAGGTAATTTATACATCAACTTTCAATTTTTGCTGCGCGCTTCGCGCGCGAACAGATTATCTCAGTTTGTTGTGTAACTTGCGTATGGTCAGGGGTGAGTATTTTTTTTTCTTCTGTATACCGGGCCACGTAGTTCCAGTGTAGGCTGGCATTGCTCTGGCTGCTTGTGTGACGTGCACCAAATTGCACCATTTCAAGTATATATATAAATGCAAAATCTTCTCCGTGGGAGGGCGATACACCCTCCCAAACCCTTCCCTATTTGGCTCTGCCCCCAGCCCTCGGTAGCTTCGCCCCTCGGGACTCATTCTTGGCTAAGTTGTTGGATCATACATAATATGGCATATAGTGATGTTGAAAGTGTGTATGACGCTAAATATAAATACAATATTTGTGTTTGTGTTGGGGTGCATATTCATTAGTGTGTCAATTATTTGTTTTCTTCGTGAAAATATGTTTAACATTTCTGGTCGATCAAATCATAACACGCTTTCCTAGATACAGTCAATGTTAAGCCCGAATTTCCTATCTAACCAAGCACCAGATTGCACAATTTCAAGTCCAAAAATGCAAAATCTCCCTACCGTGGGAAGGGGGACACCCCCCTCCCACACCCTCCCCCCGCTCAGTCACTTCGGTTCCTGTGTTGAGGTGCATATTTATTAGTGTGTCAATTATTTGTTTTTTGTGAAAATATATTTAAAATTTCTGGTCGATCAAATCATAACACGCTTTCCCAGATACAGTCAATGTTAAGCCAGAATTTCCTATCTAGGTAAGCACCAGAATGCACAATTTTAAGTCAAAAAACGCAAAATCTCGCTAGCGTGGGAGGGGGAACACCCCCTCCCACACCCTCCCCCCGCTCAGTCACTTCGCTCCCTTGGGCTTGGTCGCTTCGATCCTTGCAATGTGTCACTCTCACATCTGCCTCAAAGTTGGCAGCACTGTGAGTGTGGTTGGGCATGAGCCCCTATATACACACACAAAATCCTGAGCCCCCATAGGTTTTGCCCCCCCCCCCCCCCAAAAAAAAAAAAAAAAAAATCCAAAACTGCTTTCGGCCCGCCTGGTCACGACCATCTTAACATCTACCCCCCCCCCCCCCCCCCCCACACTGAGAGGACTTTCAAGCAATTGTCTTGTCTCGAAAAATTGGTTTTGGTCCGGTGAATGGCAAATCATCCCCCCCCCCCCCAGGTGTAAGAACGTGTCTACGCCACTGCACTTGAGTATTGGTACTTCCCGAAATGCCTCTTGACATTAAATTGGTTGGTTTTAATTCCATTTGAAAGTTCATGGAATAAAACATGCGAAATGAGAATCATTCCCTTTCGAATGCTCTAATAGTGAACATTTTTTTATTTATACATCGTCTAGCCAGACGATATCTTGACTTTTTAACAAAAATACATAAAATGCTTATACACTTCTTCGAAAAAAAGAGGTTTTTAAATAGTTGTTGATGATATCCTTATTTGATCATTAAACATCACAAGGCACAATTTTGTATGAAAAATGGCGAAACCAATGATTTTTTAGAAAGCGCCCTCTTGAGTTGTAACGACTATTTTTGAATGATAACCGGGTTTTTACTTAGTCGTTTGTAATTTTCTATACCTTTCGACGATGGTGAAGTTGTAACTATTAGTTTGTACTGTAATGGTGCAGGTTTTGGTTACTAAAATTTAGTTTGACCAAAACTCAATTATCTCTTTAATGTTTGCAGGTAAAGACGGTCAGTGTCTTTCAGATAGTGGATGGGGAAGTGCTGGGGTTGGACCCCGAAGAGAGGAGAAAGTTCATGTCCCTGGTGCCCAACAGCGTCTCTAAGATCAATGAACCGGAACAGAAGTACCTCTGTATTGAGCATGGTCCGAGGATGAAACCTCAATACTTGTACTTGGATTTTACAAATTCAGGGTAAGTTTTTTTTTTTTTTTTTTTTGCTAAATTGTATTATTATATTCATCTATATATACATTCCTGACGCAACTAACCTCAAAGATTTTGCGTCAGATTTATAATAGCTTCTGACCATTCGAGCATTGAAAAGTTAAGGGGTATCAGGGACGAACACACTATCGGTGCTCTCTGTAGCTCAGCTGGAAGAGCACAGGTCTAGCGATTATTTTATTTATTTAGTAGACCACTGTTTGCTTGTATACAGTTCTGTAATCACCTATAGTCCAGCATAAGTTGTATATTGGGATGGCTCATTCATCTAAGGTGATCGCTCTTTATGATATTTCCATGATAAACAGTTACATTACAAACACATAATTCAATATCCAGACACGCTACAAACAGTACAAATGATATATAATGAGGCAAACATGGACAAACAACGAATAACAAATATTTCTACGAGCAAGTAATGATTACATTTATTATTTCAATTTACTTTATTAATGTCCACATGTTATTACAAGTAATGAACCTGACAGTATGTGTGCAACACAATGATAACATCACAATTGAAAGTAAAATAAAATTAATTGTGCATCGTGTATGAGCATGCAGAGTCCTATTCATGATAAGAAAAAACAAGTGGCAAGCGTGGTCGAACTAATTGGGGGTACGCATTATATTTCTTTATTTTCTCACAGCTTTTCCCTTTATGTTTATGCTTAATTTCTTTGCGATTTAAATCAAATCACCATGGTAAGTGTGTCTGTATAACATATACATGCTTATTTCTTATTATATAGATGCGCTTGCATCTGTAATCCAAGTTAAATTTTATTCAGTTAGCCTCACAAGACAAAACAGGCAAAATAATTATCCTAAACATGTATTATTTGCTTATTCCATTTGTCTCATAATTAAATTCGTTTTTATCACTTAATTATGATTGTATATTTCTGTCACATTTTTGTCATAGGACCAATGAACTTAAAAACTGGAAGGACGCAATCAATCGAACCCTACCTGGGAAATCATCATCGACACTGTCTCGAGTGAAAACCGAACCACTTCATCGCCCAGTCCACATTAAACCCGTCAACAATAGGAGATCTGCGGTACAACCGACGGTGAGCGTCAGCTGTGTAGCGTACGTGGTGGGGGCACGCAAATTATTGATTGAATTTTAATTGAATTGAAATGAATTTTTCATTCACCAATTCAACAAAATCATTTACGTACAATAAGCAACAATTCCCCATCAATTGCTAAAAAGGACTAAAAATAGCATATTATGATATTTAAACTAGCACTTATATCAGGACAATCATGTGAACAACTCAACAAATCAATCGTGATTATACAATTGCCGACCTTTTCATACATTGTAGGTAGCACAAGTAATGAATTGTCACTTTAATTTTAGATTCCCCCCAATGGCTCTCCGGAAGACACACTTAACCATCTAGAAACTCATCAAGAAAGTAATGAAATCGCATTCTCAGACAGTGAGCCAACAGACGACCTATCGGAGAGTGGGCGTGTATACTCTGACGTATCGACTCCAGAATCGCTCCATTCTATTGAAGAGGACAATGAATCGCCGGTGCAAAAGAGGTTGAGGTAAATAACATTCGAAAACAAATAATTTAGTGTTTACGCATCTCAAATCAATAATTACATTATTGCATGCAGTTTGCCATACAAATTACTACGAGTATAATACGAACCTGTATCAACCGACTACATACAAAATGCAATATCAGCAAACTAAATCCATTTATAGTGGTATACAGTATCATACGGCCTGCAGGTGGCACTGTCTTTATATAAAACATGCCATTTTATTCAAGACCCCGCTTTTCTTTTCTTTTAGCATGTTTCAATAGAAAAGGTACTATAGGAGCACAACACATTTGATTTCTTTTTTGAGAATGCAAGTGTGGAATCGTTCTTCAGAATATTTATCTATTTACGAAAAGCACCTATAACAGTCGTTATCAGTGAGGACATGATTGGCGTCACCAGGAGGGGGATGGGGGGAAATGTCCCCAATGTCTCCCCCCCCCCCCCACACACACACACACACATTTAAAAGTGGAGGGTATTGTCTCCCTCACTTTTTCATAAATGCATACAAATTATGTATGTTCAATCCCATAACTTGCACTACATATTATGCATTTATGTGGAATGTCTGTTTCCGGCATATCGCACAAGTTCAAGCCGAAAAGTGCAAAAGCTCATTACATTGGACGGG
>JBAMJV010001859.1:0-48074 GCA_037951105.1 Echinarachnius parma
GGATGAGAGGGGGAAATAGGGTCTTGGGAGCGGTCCAGCTGAGGGAAACGGAGGTCTAAGGATATCCAGGTGCTTTCCCTTCTGTGAGTTTTCGAACAGCACTTTCAACTTCTTCTCGCAGAATGTCTAGGACTGGATCGAGGCTGGTCATCTGTAGTATGTTGGTAGCTTCTTCATTTGTTGGGTTCTAATTTTTTGTATAGTTATTCAAAGCTTTTTTTCCATCTCTCTTTAACGTCTTCTATCTCAGTGAGAATTTCTCCACCTTTGCTTTTCACTGCCTGCATTCTGATATTAGATTTATTGGTGATTTGTTTAATTGTAGTGTAGACTTCCTTGGATTTGGTGGCCTGGTGTGAGGTTTCCACTTTCTTGCATAGATCTTGTATCCACTTGTCCTTGCAGCCTTTTGTTTTCATTCGAATCTCTCTGATAAGGAAATTATATCTTGATCTCTTGTTTGGGTCTTTTTGTTTTTCTTGTTTAGCTTTCTTTCTCACGTCACTCAGCTGGGGAACCTCCTCGCTTATCAAGGGTTCTTGTTGCTTGGACTTTTTATATCCCAGTACTTCCCGTGATGTTTCGTTGAAAGCTGTTTTACTTCTTTCCATAGACCCTAAACGTCTGTGTCACCTTCATCTAATAGAGGGCCAAACCTTCCACCTATTGCAATTTCATAGTCTACTCGAAGGTTAGGGCCTTTAAGTCTAAAGACATCATACCTCTTCAGGTACTATGGTCTTGGTTTCGCTTTGAGTTTGATCATAATAAAATCAATCTTATTATGAGTTTTTTGATCCGGCCGGTGATTCCCATGTCCACTGTCGGCTTTTTAAAAACTTTGTTTGTATAGAGTATTGGTGATGACTAGATTGTTTGCTGCGCAAAAGTTAAGAAGCTTTTCTTCTCTTGGATTGGCTTTCCGGAGTCCGTATCGACCTATAACCTGGTTCCATTACTTGCAGTCAGATTTTACTTTTGCGTTCAAGTCACCCATTACCACAAGAATGTCTTTCATTGGGGTATTCTCTATTGTTGCTTGCAGTAGGTCGTTGTATTCCTCAGTTTCCTCTTCGCTATTGGCTGTGTTAGGAGTGTAGACTTGTATTATGGTAATTGATCCTGTCTGTACTTCGAATCTTGCTGAAATCATTCTTGGTGAGATAGGGTTGTAACCAAGAAGAGCATTTTGGCCCGTTTTGCTTAGAACCAGTGCAACTCATTATCTATGTTATCTTTGCCTGAGCATAGAATCCTGTGACCATCATGGATGAAGTCGCCCATGTCTGTCCAGTGGGTTTCTGAAATCCCGATGACTTCCCATGTAAATCCTTTTAGCTGGTGTAGCAAAATATCTAGGCTTCCTGGTAGAAGCAGCGTGCGTACATTCCATGTACCGATTCCTATCTGTTTTTTGGTTGTTAGTAGTGGTGCTTAGTACACAGTTGCATATATCTCGCACTGAATCTCGAGCTAGGCGTGAGGCTCGAGGTTGCACTTGTTACGTCATTATTCTGTACTCGGTAATTTTCGTTTCAAGCCAAGAGTAGAAGTTCCGAGAAGGGTCTTGGAAAAAAGCTTCTTATCGCGTTTCATTGATTTTACAAGCCTTTAGAGCAGATGATTTGTGTTCTGGTTGGTATAAGCTTTATACGTACATGTATAATTTGTCAATTTTGTGATATTTCTTCGCTCAGCTAGGACAATGAAACTATGGCTTTCGGCTACTATTATCATTTATAGGGTGAACAGACATTTAATTTGATACATGACTTGGCAATTGTGGCCTACTGGATCCCATGAAATCCTTCTGTGAACATACCCAAATTTTACCAATTGTTACGGCAGCAAAATGTTTGTGTAAATACCCGACATGCATGGTGAATAATGACGTCTGTGCGTATGGACATTTTTTTTCACTGATTTGCAGACCCATCAAAGCGTCTACAAGTATTCAAACAATGATTTGGTTGGGTAAATGCAGGAATGCATCATTGGTAGATCTAAGTAGTCCGCACAGACATAATATTGGCGGCCTCCCGCGTTCGCGTGAATAGTGGTGTAGCCGATAGTGTTTGCACATATTTCTTTCAAAGCAGAAATCTGAGTCGGGGTAATGTTATGCGAAATAAACAAGCATATTACGATGTATACAGTAGCATAAACTCTATTCTAGAGTTGCATTGGCCTTTACAGGAGGAGGTATAATCGGCGCTTGAACATTCTCCCCCTTTCCCCCAGGCCCTTGCCCTATACCTACTACTGGCCAAGCGCCTCTCGATCTCCGGGACGCCGCGCGTGCGCGCATTATGATCGTGATTGTATACAGTAATCGCTTGTGCTCTGAATCTTTTCGATGAGCGGATCATAGCCACAGCTCTATGACCATCGCATAAATAAATATCGCTCATTGTGCGTACTAATAACATAAGCGTGATTGACTGATCGAACAGTTTTCCCGTGATCGGGATATAGGAGCGCAATAATGGATTGAGACCATAGGCGTCGATTTCTTCTCGCCATGTGGGGGGGGGGGGGGGGGTGGGGGGGGGGGGGGTGATACGTCATTTCGACCATCATCGGCGAGGGATGCGACCTACCCAGTAGCGTGCCCAGGGTTTTATGACAGGGCGGAGGGGGGGGGGGGGGGGTAGGCCGGATACAAATTGTTTTTAACCCAATGACACATAAGGTCAACGGGCATTATGTGCACGTAGCACACTTGGTGAGCACTTTGGCAAGAAACCCTTAGAGAAGGGTGGGGAGTAGGGGTACGCTATTTAGTCCCTGTATAGGCCCAGGGGGAAGGGAGATGTTATGATTTTTTGCTCATTGCAAGCACCCTGATGGAACCCTGAATAGAATCAGTCCAGGGATATCCACATTGGTAATCTCAATGTGAGTCCAGGGGGCGGAGCCCCCAGAAGCTTTAGGATTTCGGATATCCAAAACTAAACATGTTGTAACATAATAATGTAAATACGTAATGCTGCGTTCCCACTATCACTTTCACGATTCAACATGTTGAATCGGCTCCAACTGAGCGAAACTGACTATAGCCTGACTGAAAACCAGTTGGATCGGGTCGAGTCGGCTCTGTCTGCGCCGGGCTTAAGTCTTGAAATCGGATGATCAATGACGAATTCGAACTTCAAACTGTGCGTTTTATAACCAGTCGTGACGAATTACATTGCAAATTGACGAATTAGAATGAGCCAATTTTGAATTTGAATGACCATTGATCAATTAGAATGGTAAATGACTAAATCGATTGTATAGCAATGGCAGTTTCCTGACTTCTCGGGACGAAATTGAAGTTAGCAAACAGTCATTTTTTTTGGAAAGGGGGGGGGGGGGCTCCAAAAGAGGGTTTGGCATAATTTTTGGCGATTTAGCATAATTTTCGCTGCTCCCCTAGCATAATTGTATTTTTTTCACTGGCAACGCTGGTTAAAGCCCATTTGCCATCTAGATTCCCATGTGCAGAGAGTGTTTACATCTTCTTGCAGGAGAGCTGAATCCTCTGGGTTGCGTATTTCTCGGTATAACATACAGTCGTCAGCGAACAAACGGACATTCGACGTGAGATTGGTTGGCAAGTCATTTATGTATACCAGGAACAGAAGCGGGCCCAGTACTGTACCCTGAGGAACTCCGGATCTAACTCGAGCTTCCTCTGATGATTCACCTTCGAGTACCACCTTCTGTTGGCGCTTCGTCGCGAAGTTGGTTAACCAGGAATATATACTGTTTCTTATCCCTACATGGTGTAATTTGGCTAGGAGTCGTTGATGGGGAACTACACCAAATGCTTTTCGAAAGTCTGTTATTATCAACCTGGCTTCTGTTGTCCAAGATCTTCTGTACATCATCGACCAGGGCGGACAGCTGCGTCTCGCAAGACCTTCGTTTTCGAAACCCGTGTTGTTGATCTGCTAAGATGTTGTGTTTTTCGAAATGCTTCATGATGTGTCCGTGAATGATGTGTTCCAGTAGTTTACAGATGACTGATGTGAGGGAGACCGGTCTATAGTTATTTGGTTGAGTTCTGTCGTCTTTTTAAAAATTGTATAGATGGGTGTGATGTTTGCTTTCAGCCATTTCATGGGTAGTGTACCTGTCGAAATTGACTTCTGAAACAGCTTTGTCAGGATTGGTGCTATGCTACTGGAACAGTTTTTAAGTACCATACCTGTGATATCATCAGGCCCTGGAGCTTTATTTGGATTACGGTAAGGCTTTCTAGTAGTTATTTTTAATCCCTTCCTCGGTTATGGTGATATCATCGATGTCAAGGGTGTTGCTAGGTCCTAGGTCAGGAATGTTTGGAAAATTCGTGAGTGTATACTGAACAAAAGTATTGGTTCAGTACTTCAGCCTTGTCCTTAGCACTTGTGAGAGTGTTGCCGAGTACTTTAAGAGGTGGTACTCCAGTCACTTCTTGTCTTTCAGTTTTACAGAAAGACCAAAAGGGTTAAGGGTTGTCAGATTTGAGGCTTGCTACAACTACATCCCGCAGGTAAGTTTTTGAAGGCTTTTCTGATTCTTCTGTCTACATTCCTTCTCAGTTTCTTGAACTCTGCCCGGAAGGTAGGAAGTCCGCTTTGTTTAGCTTAATTATATAGTCTTTATTTTCCTTTTATGTATCTCTTATGTCTTTGTAAGTCTCTTAATACATATGTAGTGAACCCATGTGGGTTGCCTTTTACTAGCTCTCGTATTTTTGCATAGTTTATAGTGATTCTTGCACCCATCCAGTTATTATTTTTGCACCATTTGGATTATCACAAACTCAGGAGCCAAATTACTCGTCATTTTGTGGTGCTTTTGGTGTGAATTAGAATAGATAAACATTTGAATGTGTTTGTACTATAAACTGGACTGTAAGCAGCCATACTGCCCCTCACTACTTATGCTATGGTCACAACCCCAAAAAGTAGCCTGCTCGGCGGCCGGGCGGCGAGTTTTTAGCCAATTCCGCCCGGTCACCGAGCGGCGGCCGCCCGGTCACCGAGCGGCGGCCGCCCAGGCACCGCTGGTTTTTATGCATCGCTCGGTCGCCGCCCGGGCACCGACCTAATTGAGCGGTCGCCGTCGAGCGATTTAGGTCAAAAATAGGTCAAAGTCTGCCGAGCGGTCGCCGCCCGGTCGCCGCTGGGAGATCTGTCGGTCGCCGGGCGGCGAGTTCAAAATTGGTCGGCGTCCGGGCAGCGCCCGCTCAATTGACCGCGGCGTCTGCCCGATCAATGTTTGGTCTCACTGTTGCTCATAAAGTTGGAATATTTTTTTTTAGATCGAACTTCATTCTTTTACTTGTTTTGTGCGCCTAATGAATCATTTTAGACAACAAAAAATGATTATATAAGGTTTCCAAACTACCAATGTACAATAAATGGTTGCATGAATTTGTATTAAATAAGTCAGCCTTTTGCTTTGAGCTTTGAAAGGCAGGACATTCGATGATCGGCCACTTTCCCTCTCTAAAGCATACCTCCAACAAGTCATCGTTATGGGTCGTTTCTCAGAGTTGGCTGTAAAATGTTCAAACAAAATTGACACAGAGGCTCTCTAGGCCATACTTCGTCCAACGTCATTGTCTACACACCAAACGATGCGTGTGCTCCACCAGGAAGGGGTGTCAACAAACAATGTCCATTAGTTCGTTGGAACATCGCAATTTACGGTCTATAACATACTCATACGTCATCGAGATGAGGGTAAATTAAATCCACTGACTCTCTAGGACGTCCACGATTGACCACCGGGATAGATTATCGGAAATTGCTTAACATGTGCCGTAGAAACCGGAAATGCCAAAAAGGAGCCTTCGCCGTCTATGAAGAAAACACTGTGGAATCAACGCCCTCCGCCAAATTGTACATCAGAGATCGCTCTAACATGGTCACCGAGCAAGACAAACTAGCAGGTGTCCACCCCATAACATGCAACCAGGATTAACCGGACGTCCCTGGACTAGGGAGTACAGAAGATTCCCACGTAGCCACTTGTGATATGTCATCATTATGGGTACGAGCCATTCCACCGTTTGGCCGTCAGAACCTCAAGTCGGTTGGTAAATGCATACATCTTGGAGCTTCTCGCCATGTAATCGACAAACCCTTTGTCTTCCATCTGTTCGGTCAAGGATGCTATGGCTCTTACCCAGTTAGACGACATATCACTAGTTTCCAGGCGGCAATCTTATGGGCACCCTAGTCGAGGGATGTCCGGTAAATCTCGGTTGAAAGGTTTGGAGTGGACACTTGGTAGTTTGTCTTGCTCGGTGACCATGTTAGAGCGATCTTTGATGTACAGTTTGGCGGAAGGCGTCGATTCCATAGTGTCTTCATCATAGACGGCGAAGGCCCTTTTTTGGCATTTCCGGTTTCGACGGCACAAGTTAAGCAATTTGCAAATTGCAATCATCTATCCAGGTGGTCAATCGTGGACGTCCTAGAGATTCCTGTAGCTTTAATTGACCCTCCTCTTGATGAGGTCTGATGATTTTACAGACCGTAACCTGCGATGTTCCAACGAAATAGTGGACATTGGTTGTTGACACCCCTTCCTGGTAGAGCACAGACATCGAATGGCGTGTAGCCAACGGCGTTGGATGGAATATGGCCTAGAGAGCCTTCGTGCCAATTTTGGTTGAACATTTTACAGCCAACTCTGAGAAAATACACATAATGATAACTTGTTGGTCATACGCTTTGGAGAGGAAAAGGGGCCAATCATTAAAGGTCCTGCCTTTCAAAGCTCAAAACAAAGGGCTAAATGTATTTATGCAAATTAATGCAACTATTTAATGTACATTGGTAGTTTTGAAACATTATTATAATCATTATTTTTAGTCTAAAATTATTCATTATGCCCAAAAAACAGGAAAAGGTATGAAATTCGATCTAAACAAAATATTCCAACTATATATATATGAGCAACAGTGCATATAGGCGCTCCACAAAAGTGCACAAGAGACAACAGCTCATTTCTATCCGAAGTTTCACTGGAATATGGCGAAAGCAACACCAAGGGGCAAGCGGGGTACAGAGGCAAGGCAGCCGCCACCAGGATCTCCCCCCAACAGAAGAAAGAGGCAGCTGCAGCTCAGGCAGAAGAGGACACTGATAGCGTCATGGAGGACAGGGTCATTCCAAGAAGAGAAGATAGCCCAGTTCTTCGAGGACAACCTATTATTTTATGACATGGGGGACAACGAGAACAAGAATACGGTGAATACGCCATCCTCTCCCTCAGCCGGGCAAAGTGCTGGGATTGTGGTATCAACGGCATCGTAGACCTTGACCTTTCAGATGCAGAGCAAAGTGTTGTTGTTGATAACCAGCATGTAGATGACCAGCCTGTATAAATCACATATATACCCAGGTTGCCAGTGAGAAATTCCCGGCTGAGCCCGGCCGGCTGCCGACGGTACGCCTACGGTGGCCGGTGGGAGACCGCCCGGGAATCGGTGGGTCATCGGTCGGTCACTGCCGGGACGCCACGGGGAGAAACTCTCCGATTTCGCCCAGTTTTGACCTAAAATCGTCCGGTGACCGACGGGACACCGACAGGTCACCGCCCAGGCATCGCTGGGGCTCTACAGCCTGCTCGACTTCTCAAAAAATCGTTGGGCGATGCCTAAATTCCAGCGGCGACCGAGCAGGCTACAAATCGGTCGGTCGCCGCTGAGTTGTGACCGTAGCATTAAGCAAGCTGTGCCTGACTTTACTTGGGATTAAGTCTGGAGATGAATAGCTACTGCTCTATTCATGGTCTATTGAGACTGGATTAAGCTTCAACTCACAATGGCCTGGAATAGAATCGCCGCTTTTGTTGGCCTTACCATACTTTTGAGCCTACTTCACTACCAATGGAGTTTTAAAGCTGATACTGCCCATGTGTATTACAGCAAAAGATGGCGGACACAAACTATTTATAAGCTACAGGGATACTTGGGCCCTCGTATCTCATACTACAGCAACAGTTCCTCAACTTTCCAGTCGTCGCTTCTGATCTGTGGTGACATGAGCCCTAACCCGGGGCCGATTTCCACTGGGAACGCACCACCGTCTGCTAATGCCAACAACACTTCCAGCCAACATCGCAGATACCTTGAATCTACATACTATCACGAACTACGTGCCAACGCTGACAGCGCCCATGTCTGTCTGGGACAGAATCCATGATTTGTGCATTGCACGCACTACAAAGACTCACCGTGGTTCAAAAGGACAGATAAGACGCAACAAACACATTCCTGTATTACAACCAGCTTCTCAGCATATAGAAGAAAGCAAACAGCCAGACCGCTTCTCAAAAGCCTACACTACAAAACTCTCATCTTCAGTCAAGAAGTTGCAACTTTGCTCTTTGGAATTCTCGATCAATGAGCAACAAAATTCCTATGATCTGTGACTTTGTTATCTCTAACAAGTTGGACGTTCTGGCCATTACTGAAACATGGTTGCGTGGCGATGAACGAGATGATCAACCAATTGCTGATCTCATGAACACCCTTCCATGCCTTCCAGGATACAAGTTTCTTCATGTGCCAAGAAAGGACAGACCAGGCGGTGGTGTTGCATTATGTTTCCGGACCTCTTTCAATGTTCGTAAATGTAACCAGACGTCATTTGAGAGAAAACTGAATTCCTTCATATGTCATCTCGATTAGAACAGAGAATATAATACCGCCTGTTGTGTTTAATCAGAGTTCATTTCAATCCGCAAAGTGTGTTAGAAACTTAGCTGTTTTATTTGATGAGAATTTGTCATTAGTAAATCATGTACAAAATATTTGTAAAAAAGCATCATTTGGTTTGTATAAGCTAGGAAAGATTAGACAGTGTTTGGATAAAAGCACCACCGAAAGACTTGTCCATGCTTTTTGTTTTAAGTCATATTGATAATTGTAATAGCATTTTATTTGGTCTACCTGAGGTGTTATTAAAGGGCAATGAAACTATGGCTTTCGGTTATTATTATCATTTAGAGGGTGAGCAGACATTTGATTTGATACATAACTTGGCAATTTTGGCCTCCTGGATCCCATGAAATCCTTACGTGAACATACCCACATTTTACTAATGCTTACGGCGGCAAAAGATGATGGGAGCGGCCCATGTTCTTGTAATTACCCGACATGCTTGCAAAACTCTGACGTATGTGCTTATGGCCGAACAAAAGCTTTTCACTGATTTCAAAGCATCTACAAGTATTCAGACAATTTGAATTGGTGCTATTGAAATGCATTAGTGCATATCATTGACCGTAGTCCGCACAAACCTAATAATGGCGGCCTCCAGTGTTCGCGTGAAAAGTGTATACCTGATAGAGTTTTCACATATTTCTTCCAAAGCAGAAATCTGAGTCGGAGTAATGTTACATATAATAAACAGGCATATTACGATGTATAAAGTAGGATAACTCTATTATTGAGTTGCATTGCCCTTTAAGTAAAGTACAAACGCATACAAAATTCTGCTGCTCGCTTGATAACACGTACTAAAAGATGTGAATCCATTTTTGTGAGTCCAGTTTTGTATAATTTACATTGGTTACCTGTAAATAACGAATTATGTTTAAGATTTTAGTAATTACGTTTAAATGCATACATGGGAAATTCACCTGATTATATTCAAGAACTTATTAGTTTGTATAAATCATCTAGGGTCCTTCGTTTAAGTTCAAAGAATCTTTTAGTTCAGTATTCTGTTAAAACCAAGACATACGGTCAGCGGTCTTTCCAGTTTGCTGCACATATGCTCTGGAACAAAGTTCCTTACCATGTTAGACAACCTGATACAGAGCATCAATTCGAGCCAAGTTAAAGGCTTTTTTTATTTAAATAAATTGTAAGTTTCTATTATTTTATCTTTGCTCAAATACGCTTCTATTTCTCTCTCTCTTTCATTTATGCGCACTGAGACTTAACTGTAAGATTGCGCTATATAAGAACGACTGTATTATTATCTCTTAATTGATCGATCTACCGAAGGATAAGAAAGGTGGCTTGAAGATTGTTTCGAAGGGATGTTGCAGTCTACTGAACTGTGAAGTGTACCTTTAAATGATGTATACAGTTCATCAATGCTTGATGAATCCACTCGGTCCAGTGATAGAGATTTGTTGAATTCGATCATGTCCTTGTAAATCCCCTCATAATTTGCTCTCTTGTAGAGATAGATTTTTCTCTTTGGAGGTCTATCTATGTTGGTTTCAGGATGGCTTCTATTATCACCAGGTCATGGTCGCTAATGCCATGAGTACTTGGACAGACTTTACCGAAGCTGGGTGGGTTGTAAAGCATAAGTCCAATATGTTTTCTCCCCTTGTAGGTTCTTTTACTATTTGTTCCAGATTGTAGTCATTCATGATATGAATCATCAGCTTGCTAACCACGGGATAGTAATCCTCCATTTTTTAATGTTGATGTTTCCCAATTAATATGAGGTAAGTTGAAGTCACCCAAGAGCCATATTGAAGCGTTGCGTGGGATTTTTGATAGGGAGGTATCCAGTTCAATCAAGTAATTCCTATCAGTAGATGGGGTCTATAAAATGCCTCGATGTAGAGTGGTGATATTCCTTTAACTTGTATGGAGATCCATGTTATTTCTGAGTTAGTTTGCAAGTCGGGTTCAGCACATGCAAGGAGGGTATTTTTCACTGCAATAAATACCCCACCTCCCTTTGTTCAGTCTCTCTGTCCCGCCAAAAACATTGTAGCAAGGTGGAAGATTTCCCCCGTTGAAATTGTGTCATTCAACCACGATTCAGTCCCGACAAATGATGTCTGGGTTTTTCGCCATCGAGCAGGGCTTCAAAGGTCGGTAGTTTGGATCTTATACTCTGGCAATTAATGTTCACTATCTTAAATGAGTTGGTTGATTTCTTTTCCCCTTTTTTGTAGTTTTATTTTTAACTTTGAGTCTCGTCGTTGGATCACAACAATGCATAGAAGAATGCAAGTGACACGAGTCTATTCTTCGTCTCAAATATCACACTAGATGGTTTAGGTTTCAAAAAGTGTATACGAACAATGGAATGAACTCACAGAATTAACGTCAATGAAGCTAGGAGATTTCCTGATGAGCAGTGCTGAAAGCGGTGCTGTCCAGTTGTCTTGTATGAAACTTGGCTGGTCATTATCATCAATACTGTCCACTCTTGGTACGCTAATAATTCGCAACATCACACACAAAAATGCACAAAAGCTGGAATCCATTGGGAATGAGGTAGAGCCATGGTATACAATGTTTAAAAGTTAAAACTATCAAAACGCGAAAGGAATCTTCACTATTTATTAATGTTTCATAAAAAACCGCTACAAATGTCAAGATGGCCGACTCGAATAAATGTGCTTATCACACATAAGCCATGCTAAAAGTCTAATGCAATAATACAGTATGCAATGTCAGATTGAAGGTAGGCGGATCATCAAATTTTCAAAGTCCGATTTTGATGTTAAATCCTTCAAATTTTCGTCTTCCATTTCAACATGGCAAGAGTTACATTTAAAAACAATAAACAACACAAATTGAGGCAAGGATGGAAACAAAAACTCAGGGGCGTCGATCCTGGGGGGGGGGGGGGGGGGGGGGGGGGGGGGGGGGGGGGGGGGGGCGCCCCCAATGAAAATATTGGGGGGGGGGCGAACATATCAATTCCCCCCCCCCCCCCCCCAATAATTCCGAAAATGAGGAAGAAAAAAATCTAGTGATATAATTGCCAAAAGAGGGGAAAGACACATTTATCAAATAATTAATCTTCAACATAGCCGTTTTTTAGTTTGAAAATGACTGTAAATCTCTTTTTTGCGTACAGTTCTCATATTGCAAGTTTCATTTTGGTTGCGGGAACTCACCTTTCGAAATGTGTTGCGAGCCTAATGCCCTAGACTATATCGATGGCTCTATAGTATACAGGATCACCCAAAGTCACCCAAAGTCAGCTCTTCGAGCCATCAAGACACTTTCAATGAGCGCATAATAAAACTTCCGGGCATGCCAATGTGGGGCTTTTAGCTTTCTCAGTGTCACTCTGGAAAATTTTTCAAATTTCGCCCCCCCCCCCCCCCAATCGCTAAAACGGATCGACGCCCCTGCAAAAAACTTAAGATTTAATCAGATTAAAACTGCAGATTGCCAGAGCTAAAAAACAATGCGCCACTTTTTGTGTGTTTACAATGAAGGATAACTAAAGATATGTATCCGGACTACAACGCCCTGGACATTCACCCCCCCCCCCCCAAGACAATTACCCCCAGGAAAATTCCGCCCAAGACAATAACACCCCCCCCCCCCCTCCCCCCGGACCACCCCCCCCCCCCCTCCCCCCGGACGATTACCTCCCAAACAATAATGACACACATTATCGTCCAGTAGAATTCAAATTCGTCAGTCACAGATGTGTTTAGCAACTGTGACCGACGAATTTTAATTGTAATCGACACAAATGCGTGACGAACGACTAAATTGAATGGACTTTTTGTGAAATTGGTCGACAATAGACGAAGTTGAAATTCCATTGGCAAATTCTCGGCTTCGCGGGACGATATTGAAGTACAAATTTATAAAAATTTAATGACAAAAGTGTTAAAATGGAGGGGAAACCCTATACCAATTATTATAATGATAATAATAATAATAATAATAATAATAATAATAATAATAATAATAATAATGATAATGATAATTTATTTATTTATTTATTTATTCAAATATATTTATACAGGATAGCCTGATCAGCAAGAATACTGTTTTTCGTCAGGGTCCTGATAATGATAATGATAATGATAATAATGATAATGATAATAATAATAATAATAAAATACTAATTATAATTATAATGATAATGATAATGATAATAATAATAATAATTATAATAATAATAATAATAATCATAAATAATCATAGGACTGTGCTACTAGACGCATAAATTCTCTAACTCAAGCCAAAAGATTGACCGAAGACAGGAAGATGTGGCAATACATTTGGTGATTTCAAGTATGGTGTTTAGGGCTGGTGTTAGTGTTTATCAAACTGGTGTTTGTGTGTAATAAACACTAACACCGGCCTTAAACACCATACTTGAAATCACCCATTGTGAAACAGAAGCCATCACACATCCAGGCAATGGTGTGGACGGCATAAGTCAAGTAAGTCAAATGATTATAATAATTACACTAATGATAATCCAAAATCCAAAAGTGATCCAATAAGTACTATAATGATAATAGTATACTCGATTTATATAGCGCCTAATTTGATTGATAATCATCTCTAAGCGCTTTACAATGATATTATTACCCCGGTCATAGGATACAATGCAAACCAGCACACATTGTGTGCACCATCTCCACTCCCTCGTGAGCATTCCTTCCAAGCGGCTCTGGACATTGAGAAGATCGTTCACATAAAGGCTTTCACCACATACCGGGTCCCCATTTATACACCTAGGTAGAGAGCAGCAATGTGGATTAATTGTCGTGCTGAAGGACAAACGAGATGGGCATATTCCGGGTTCGAACTCGGGATCTCCCGCTTGAAAGGCGAGCGCTCTACCAATCTTGCTACACGACATCCACGGCAGTACTGAACATACACCCTCGACATTCCCTCGGGAGCATTTTACACTAATTTTATTTGCATGAACACAGAAGAACATGCCCACTAGCACATACACAAACAATTTACGGGGGGGGGGGGGGTGGGTAATCGTCCAGGGGGTAATTCACTGAGGGGTAATCGTCCGGGGGTACTTGTCCGGGGGTAATTGTCTCTGGGGGTAGTTGTCTAGGGGGTAATTGTCTTGGGGATAATTGTCTGGGGGGGGGGGGGGGGTTAGTTGACCGGGTGGTAGTTGTCTTGAGGGGTAATTGTCCAAGGGGCTAATTGTCATTGGGGCTAATTGTCCGGGGGTAATCGTCCGGGGTAATTAGTAGTACTAGAACCCTAAAGATGAAGAGTTGACACTGGGAGTATATCTACCGATATTATCTAGGAAGAGTTCGCCGTAGATTTGGAAGTAGGACCTGAGAAGAAGGTTCCGTATGGCATCTCCGATGCTGATGTTGAGATTAGGGTAGAGGAGGGCTTCAGACGCAACGCCATACGCCAGCAGAAATACCGCCATTATTCCGAGGAACAGTATCAGATCCACAAGCTGTTTTTAAAAGTACATTTAAGAGAGTTGATGGAAAATATGATATAATGTATTGTTTTACTCATTGGCCAGTATTTTGAAGTCGTGATCAAGTCTTGTTTAACTAAATTGTTGTCTAAAGTCCTGTCTAAAACCCGTCTAACTTTAGCCACGAGGTCGTGACTAAAGTTTTGGTACTCTGAAGTCGTGGTTAAGTCCCGTTAAGCTGGAAGTCCCGTCTAAGCTGATCGCAATCAGCGATGAAATATAAATGAAATTTTATTTGATAATATATTCATTCGAATGAATGGACAGATTTATTCTAATACAAAATTATTTTTGAAAAATGTTTATAAAATACATCTTATAGTCGATTGTAATGTTTGAGGCCGAGACCAAGACCCATTCGTTGAGAATCCTGGGGGGGGGGGGGGGGGGGGAGGTAGTTGTAGAACATTTTCGAAGCCGAGACCAAGCAAGAATTTTCGACATTTTCGAAACCGTGACCAGGTCCGGTCCAAAATTGTCGAGGCCAAGACCAAGACCCATTCGTTGAGAATCCTGTAAGCGGGGGGGGGGGGGGGGGGGGAGGGGGGGGGGGAGGGGGGGGGGGGGTAGTCGTAGAACATTTTCGAAGCCGAGACCAAGAATTTTCGACATTTTGAGACCGAGACCAGGGTTCTTCGCACTTTTCGTGGCCGAGACCATCGATGATGACGGTCGAGACCGATAAAATGTGGTCTGGAGACCAGTTACAATTTGAAAAGGGGGGGATTCAATCCCCCCAAACCACCCCCCCCCCCCTTGGTACGCCTATGATCACATGTGCAGTCTTCCACTGGCTCGGGAAAACTCCTTTCGAGAAGCAGAGCTCAAAAAGCAGCTGAGTGGTCTAGCTAGTTCAGCGCTACACTCCTTTAGGACTCTGGATGGACTTATTACTGCTGATGCTTCCATCAATCAGCTCCTTTTTTAGTTTAATGCTATGTTGTCTCTTTGCCTGTTTTTCTGCTTTGTTGTACTCTGCTCATGCTTCTTTGAATTTATCTCTGTTTGCCTGTGTGTCATCTCCTTTCATCTTATTGTACAGACGTCTCTTTCTCTATTAGAGATATTAAAGATACATTAATGGAAAATAAAGAAGAAGAAAGAAATGTAGCTGAACAGAGAGGGACGTTGCGAATCCACTTTAGAAAATAGGACACCCTTTCTGCTTAGACTACGAAACAGAGACACCAAGTTCTGGAATTCTTTTTTTTCATCTCTTTCTTCCGCATCCCTTCCTTTTTATCTATCAAATTTCTTACTCTTTTTGTTTCTAACGTGATTTTTTTTCTTGTAGGTTTTCTCTCAAACACCATAATGATCATTATTTAGTTTTCGTCGATTGTACTGAATGGGAAACCGTATAACTAAGAATCTAGAAGTAAGCATGTAACTACAAAGATAAATAGATATATTGTGTATACATTTTTTCTTATCTTTTCTTTTTTAGAATTGTGTATGAATACATTGATTAAGATTTTGAGTGGTCTATACTTTTATTATAACATGTTTTCTCTGTAATATAATCATAACCTGAGAGAAAAGGAAACACTACTATAAATTTTCGAGACCGAGACCAGGTCCGGTCCATAATTTTCGAGGCCGAGGCCAAGACCCAGTGGTTGAGAAACCTGTAAGCAGGGGGGGGGGGGGGGTAGTCGTAGAAAATTGTCGCAGCCGAGACCGTGAATTTTCGACATTTTCGAGACCGAGGCACCAGGTCCGGTCAACAATTTTCGAGACCGAGACCAAGACCAAGTGGTTGTGAATCCTGTAAGCGGGGGGGGGGGGGGGGGGGCAGTGGCGGACACAGGATTTTCCAGGGGGGGGGGCCAACAAAACAAATTATGGATGCCCCCACGATGCGAGGGAGCGAAGCGACCGAGGTGGGGGGGGGGGGGGGGGGAGGGTGTGGGAGGGGCGTTTAGAGGGGGGTGTCCCCCCTCCCACGGTGTGGAGCTTTTGCAATTTTCATGATAAAATGGTGGAATTTGGTGCATACTTCCATCTTTGCCTTCTCTTTACCATTCATCCGAAATAAAAGGAGAGAGAATAAAGGATATAAGAAACAAAAAATGTTTTCCCCCGTTTAAATTTCTATAAAACAAAACAATACCGTAGACATACAAGTAACACCAACTAAGCCTGGCATAACCATGGGCGGCGGAAGTTGTTTTTTATTGGGGTGGCTAATATTTTTAGTAACCAATAAGCCAGTTCGTAATTACAATCTGCGCATGCGCGTAATTACCGATCCAAACTTCCAGGTCACGCATCCGCAGGTTAGGTAGTTAGGGCTCCACAAAGTCATGCAGAATCGGGAGATGCAGGGGTGGCGCCAGGGTATTTTCTAAGGGGGGGCGAAGGTGTATACTTTGAGGGCGCGAAGCACCCGAGCGCCGGAGCGAAACGAACGAGCGGGGGAGGGTGTGGGAGGGGGGTGTCCCCCCTCCCACACCAGGGAGCTTTGGCTATTTTTACACTAGAATGGAGCTATCTGGTGCATATCTGAGGTGAAATTCTTAAGTTTTCAAATGATAGAAAAACAGTGAAGTATCTAATCATTAGTCTAAGTCTAATTATTTTAAGGTAATTTGCATACATATGAATAATGCGAGCGAGCGGAGCGAGTTTGAAAACTTTAGCAATTTAACATCGGAAATTGCCATTTGTTTCAATATTATTGTATGGGTATATTCGTGCTATGTGTAATGATATTGTGTTTTGAAGAGTAATATATAAACACCCGAGGTTGTAGAATATTATATATATACGAATGCGAGCGGATACAATATTATTGTATGGGTATATTCGTGTTATGTGTTATGATATTGCGTGTTGAAGGGTAATATATAAACACCCGAGGTTGTAGAATATTATATATATACGAATGCGAGCGGAGCGAGCTTGAAAATTGTAGCAATTTAACATCGGAAATTGCCATTTGTTTCAATATTATTGTATGGGTATATTCGTGTTATGTGTTATGATATTGCGTTTGTACTTGAAGGGTAATATATAAACACCCGAGGTTGTAGAATATTATATACGAATGCGAGCGGGCTGCGCAGCTGCGCTGCACGCCGGAAAACAAACAAACATAAACATAAACATGTGTTGCCATTGTACTGCACACGACCGGCCCTTTCCGTATAGTATTACGGTATTTTTCATCGAGTTTTCTGTTGGTTTTTCCTTCTCTCTTCTTGCTCGTACCCTACTTCATAAACATCATTATCTAGCTACATGCACATTTTGAGAAAGATCCACGGTGTTTGAAAATGTGTTACACTACCTTTAAACAGAACTTAGACGGGACTTCCAGCTAAATGGGACTTTTAAATCACGACTTCAGAATACCAAAACTTTAGTCACGACCTCGTGACTAAAGTTAGACGAGACTTAGACAGGACTTAGGACAACTGTTTAGTTAAACATGACTTAAAGGGTACCGCCGGGCATGATAAAACCAATCCTTAGTTGTTTTGGTACTATAATTGAATACCAATCATACTCTCATGGGGTCTGATATGTTTCTGTAATTTGAGAACAATGCAATTAATTACTACGACCTACGGAACCACGGCTATTTACCGGTTCGCGCGCGCGACTTTGTTTGCACGACCGCTCAATCAATACGCGTACGTTATTATGGTAGTATGCGATTTATCGCATATAGCCCGTGCGATGGCATGCAGGCAATTCGCCCGTGTGTGTTTGCACTTTGATGTACACACTACAACGGCAGTGTTGGAGTCATGGTACACACAATGCCCAGCGCTATTATAGCCACCGCACCATGCATAATACAATGTAGATATACTCTGAATGCATGCAACCGTACAATGCTATATATAGCGCTACGCGTGTATACGGGATAGATGTTGTTTCTGAACGCCAAGTTGATTTTTTATTCGCTGCAATACACAAGAGATTTTCGAGATTTTCTCTGCTTGCTGCGATATATCGCAGTTGCTTCCGATAAGAGGATCGTTAAGTGATATCGTAATCGGAACTGCGCTGACAGAATGATTGATAGGTGATATTCAAAATGATTATCTGGCGATGTAGAAATACTTTCAGGATCACAGACTTGTTTTGTATGTTCATTTAAGATATGTCTTTGATGTAAGAGAGCTAAATCTCTGCCTGGTGGTACCCTTTAATCACGACTTCAGAATACCGGCCTACATGTTCAGAACATGAACTATTGAATCTTGAATGCCAGTTCAGTTAACGTTATTATAAAAGTGGCCCCGAAAACTTCAGATTTATCGATCTAATTCCAGGCCCGTAGCCGGGGTGCGAAATGTTTTTTCCCAAACAGGTTTACTATGGCACTAACGCATAAGGTATGCCCGTTTAATTGGAATCGGGCAACTTGAATGGAGACCAATGCGCGCGTATTCAATTCGAGTTATAAATATACTTATAGCCACTAAATCTGACCTATAGCCACTAAATCTGACCTATAGCCACTAAATCTGACCTATAGCCACCAGATTAGGGTTAGGGTTAGGGTTAAGGTTAGGGTATATCCCCCGAAACTAAGACAAAACCCCTTCTTTTCCGCCTCAAACCAAGTACTGTGGCGCAATCGGAAGGGTGCTAGTCTGATAATCTAAAGACGCTGGGTTCGAAACCCAGCTTTGCCGCTTCTTTTGCGTAAACTTGTACTCAATGTTCGATATTATACAAGTCGGAAATTTCGGGTATGCGTGGTCTCTGACCAAGTCGCTAATTCACAAGGATTTGTAAACCTGTTTGGGGAAAAAAAATTCGCAGCCGGGGTCTCAAATTATGTCCATAATATGCTACCTACCATTTTGCGAATCATGAGCAGCTTTGGTCCGTATCTCCTGAACCGTAGGAAGACGTGGAGCAGCTTAAAGCAGAAGACGACGAAGCTGAAACAGAGGGCACTCCTGCCAGCATCCAGGAGGACGGAGCGGAAGATGATCCCTAGCCAGAAGAGGCCTTGGGAAATCATGTCCAGTATGTTCCAGGTGTCGTTCTTGTAAACCATTAATTTATTCCACAAGGATGCACCATCTGCATCTTTCACCTGCAAGAAAGGGATATACATGGTGATGATGATGATGGCGATTGATGATAAGATTGTAGAAGATGAAAATGAAATGTCACTATCATGTTTATGTAAACTAATTTGTTATGGTTGAATATACGAAATGAAAAACTACTACTACTACTACTACTACTACTACTACTACTACTACTACTACTACTACTACTACTACTACTACTACTACTACTACTACTACTACTACTAATACTACTACTACCATGACTACTACTACTACTACTACTACTACTACTACTACTACTACTACTACTATATACTACTACTACTACTACTACTACTACTACTACTACTACTACTACTACTACTACTACTACTACTACTACCACTACTACTACTACTACTACTACTACTACTACTACTACTACTACTACTACCAAGGGCGTCGATTTCTTCTCGCCATTGGGGGGGGGGGGGGGATGATTCGTCCGACCATCTCTGGCGAGGGAGCGAAGCGATGACCCAGCAGCGTGCCCGGGTTTTTATGGATGAGGGGGTGGGGGGGGGGGGGGGGGTTAGGGGGCCCCAAAGCTTTTGAATTCAGCTGTTTAGAAATTGGAAGATTATTAAGTGCGCATTGCAAGCATCATGTTATGAGCTGGGCTTTGTCCAATATGAAGCCTGATAGATACATATTTACAAGCATTCTGATGGAACTCTGAATAGCATCAGTCATGGGATACCCACATTGAGAAGCCTATTGGGGGTCCAGGGGGCGGAGCCCCCGGAAGCTTTGGGATTTGTAATATCCAGATATAAATATGTTGTCTATATGTAAATATAGAGTTAACTATTCTATGGCTTTTGATTTAGCTGTTTAGAGATTGGAGATTATTAAGTGCACATTGCAAGCTCCTGCTATGATGAGGGCACTGTCCAAGTATGGATGAATTTTAGTCTGATAGATAAAAACTGTCGATTGCAATCGTCCTGATGGAACCCTGAATAGAATAAGTCAAGGGATACCCACATTGGAAAGCTTATTGGGGGTCCAGGGGGCGAAGCCCCCGGAAGCTTTGGGATTTTGTTATATCCAGAAATACAATTAACTATTGAATAGTTAGCTCAATTTTAGTGAGCGAAGCGCAGACGCACAGTGGGCCAAGATCGCCTGAAAGTTTGCCAAGAGAGAAGTTCTGAATAAAACTATTTAATGAGTACAGGGCTGGGACTTGGTCAAATAACCTTAATGGGAGTTCCAGGGGCGCAGCCACGGAAAAGGTGGTTTAAAGAAGACTATAGTAACAACTTCCATTCATAAGAGGGGGCAATGCTTCTTAATTCTAATGTTATTATATATTTTTGAACCCCAAATATTAGGGGGGGGGGATGATAATACAGGCCATCCCCCCTCCTGAAATATTGGGGGGGGGGGGGGATATATCCCCCCATCCCCCCGTGATCGACGCCCGTCTACTACTACTACTACTACTACTACTACTACTACTACTACTACTACTACTACTACTACTACTACTACTACTAGTACTACTACTACTACTACTACTTCTTCTAATACTACTAGTAGTAGTAGTACTACTACTACAACTACTACTTCTACTAAAACAATTAAATAATAATAATGACACAAATGCAAATTAAACTTTCGCTTATATTAGTTTTGATCAAGAAAGTGCTGAGTGGGTGAATAATTTTGAACATTCATAATATAAGATAACTTAAAATGATTGTTATGCAAAAGAGGTGAAACTGAACTATTATGTGGCTTTATAGTTACCAATCCACACTAATTGGGCTAAGTCTAACTTCCATTGGTCCGATCTAATTTAGAGCACATCTGTATCAGCAAATCTACATCAGCTTGTAATGCAGCAAGTTATATTACTTACACCGCTATATGGATACTTCAGGGGTGTTTTTCAAAAATTCTAAGTTGAAATTAACAAGTTGGAACCAATAATTATGGAAAACCATTTGGAATAAAACATGTTCATAAACAAAACAATACAAGTATTTGAATCTTCCAATAAAAAATGATATCAATAACTTCAATGCTCCTTGATAATTACAAATATTACTGATTTAAATAAATAATATAATTATGCCGTTTGAGAAGAATAAAATAGGGTTAGATTTTTTCAAATGCCCCTTAAGTATGACGATATCTATCATTCAGCTCAAAAGCGTTAACAAACGGTCATAAACCTCACTATAAACGTCCGTTGTAAAATCTGACGCATATTTTCGCCTTTTTAACCAGGAAAGCAGTGTTCTTTTTCAATGAAACTTTCACACATCATTCGGACATATCTTACAATAATTTTGGTACAGGATTGAAGTCTCAAATGTCATTTTGGGCAATATATGACACTTTAAAGGCCTCACTTTAAGATAAACTTTGAATCTTTGTGAAACATCCCAATGTTTATACCTGTCGAATTTCTTCGCAGAGGAAGGAGGCGACCCAGATCATGAGGATGATCTCATAGACGTTCACATCAGCATGGAACTGGAAGAGCATCACATAACTCATATACAGCAAGAAGATTGTGTAGCTAGCCTGTAGATATAGACGATTTTTTAATGCAAATATTTATGTTTCTTCATCAAAACATTATTCCTTTTGATAGATAGATAGTTAGAAATCTTTTACTTTGCTCTTCAACCATACAATTTATAGTAAAGAAATGTGTCATCCATTGGAGATGATTATCAATCGTGATAGGCGCTATATATATCTTGAATACTATTAATTATGATATTGTATTTTATAAATTACACAATTATGGGATTAGGGGAATTGCATTATCTTGGTTGAAAAGTTATTTATTTAATAGGCAACAATTTGTTTTTATTGACGGTCAAAGTTCGTCAATGCAAAATATTCAATGCAGGGTTCCTCAAGGATCCATACTCATGATACTTGGACCTTTGTTCTTTTTGATTTATATAAATGATATTATTAACTCTTCTTTTGTACCTTCTTTTATTATGTTTGCCGATGATACAAATGTTGTATTTTCTCATTATAATTTATTGGAACTTATTTATATCTTGAATTTAGAATTGATTAACATATCTTCCTGGTTTAAATGTAATAAGTTATCTTTGAATATTAATAAGACAAATTTTATACATTTCCACACTTCATATTTGAATAATGAAACGCAATATAATATCAAGATTGGTGATTTATTATTAGAGAATAAAACCCACATTAAATTCCTTGGTATTATTATTGATAAACATTTAACATGGAATCAACACGTTTGTTATATAACATCCCTCATAGCGAAATGGATTGGTATACTACATTTACTTTTACAACATTCTCTTGTTATGTTATATAATACTCTTATTTTACCGTATATGAACTATTGCAATATTGTTTGGGGAAATTGTAGTAAAACAAATCTTGATAAAATTGTTCTTTTACAAAAGAAAGCAGTTAGAATTTGTACTAAATCTTTATATTTAGCGCATACAGATAAAATTCTTAAAGTTTATGATATTAACACATTACAAAAAGCGGTATTTATGTTTAAATATGTAAAAAAGATTACTATCCCCTGTTTTTGATGATTATTTTGTTTTAAATGAAAAAATATACTCTCATTTAACACGTACATGTCTTAATATTCATTTAAATAACCCTAAAATAGTATTAGCTCATAAGTCAATACGACACCATGTGCCTGATATATGGAATACTCTGCCTGAATTTATATAACAAATAACCTTTCTAAATTTATTTAAAAGAATGATAAAAGATATCATATAAAATAAATATTTTAAATAGAAATATATATATATATATATGTTTCATTCCCTATAATGTTATAATGGGAGTGAACTTGCGTTTTTGTAATTCAATGATATTTTGTATAATTTAAGTGTAATTTGTTAAATATTATTAATATTTTATATACATTAGTATATGGTTTTCAAGGGCTAGCGTGTACTTTAATTATTTGCACTTGCACCCCTTTCTTCTTCTTTCTTTTCTTCATCTCTATCCCATATTTTATAGTTTGTATACATAATTCATGCTTACATTAATTTGTCCTTGGGGTGTCACGCCATGAAGCTTGTAGCTTATTGTGACTTCCCATGCAACTCTCCTAATATACTGTATACTATTATGTTGTATAGTTATTCTTTATTTACTATTTTTATACAATTGTTTAATGTAATTAAGCAAAATTGCGATATTTATGTTTTGTATTATATGTTGTTAAATAGTTGTTTTGTATTTATATTATGTTTTGATGAAAGTTGCAAAATAAATGAAATTAAATGAAATGAAAGAATATTATCATTAATATTATCATTGGCAAAAGAAAACAGTAATAACAACTATGTACTTCATTTAATTTGTAGTCTCGCGCCAAAAGAAACTAATAGATATTAAGACAGTTACTCCCCCTTTTCTTGGTCCCAGTTATGGTTATGCAAGTAGTGTAGCTCGTGCAAGTGGGGGAGCTCCTGAGGCGCCCCACAGGCCCTTCATATTTCTTGCCTGCCTGTTAGCCTGTACCTTCCTAGATCACCGCCCCTGGATCCCACCTGAAGCTGTTCTCGTTTACGCGCTCATTCCTGGCTACGCCACATGGTTACCCTGACAAATACCCTGACAAGACCACTCGCTTCTTTCTCGCTTCGGGCAAGGGTTGTTCCTGTTTTACCAAAATGCCTCAATATGATTTTCATGCCCGGGGCAAATTAGGCGAGTACAAAATAGAGCACCCTGTTGACTTAGACCAATCACTCATTGAAGATTGAAGATTTGTGTTGTTGTTTTTTCGATTTGGGCTACTGCTGTTCCTGTTTTACCCAACTTACTTGCCCGAATGATGATTTTTCACTTGCCCTGGGCAATCGAGGTGAGTACACATGGACCATTTACTGTCTTAATAAGACCACTCACCAAGTGAAGACGAAACGTGACGGGAGGGGTTCTGGTGTAAAAACGAATCAGCTTCTCAAGGAATGGCAGTTCTTCCTTCTTGTCGCTGGAACCGCTATTAGGTCGATCTCCATCGGAGGCTCTATTAATAATCAAAGGAATCTACAGTTTAGTACACCTCATCCTTTACTTGTCAGGTGTAAATAGCTATAATTGAAGCTATAATGCCCCCCCCCCCCCTTTTTTGATGGCGCAATATAAGTGCTGGACTATTATAAATATTACACACTCTATTTGTTAATGCTTGAAGAATAGCTGGAAGAACTGTAATATTGGCTACATGCATTTTGTTTTGTTATTTTCATATAGCATGTAGTTTATTATAGATGTATATACTAAGACAATCTATACATAGGAAATTCTGATATAATACAGTAGCATGGATGCACTTGCACCCCTAAGAACTAATGGTACTTGGTACTTGGTACTTGGTAGTTTAATCCTCCAAAACACTCCATAGGAGTTTTAACTGGAGGTGGGTCCGAGAGAGTGGTTAGCCCCTAAGGACAGAAGGGTCCTTAGCAAGCGCATTCTGGAAATGTATGAAGTGAGGGCTGGTTTACTGTAGATTGAAGTAGCTTATTCCATTCAGTGGTTGTACGGACGAAAAATTAATTTGCGAACGCCTCAGAGTTTATGTGTTGCTGTTGGTACTGTAGAGAATGGCCCCTTCGGTTTCTGTCTATTTTGGGTTGAATGAAGTCCTCATGTTTGATGTCCAGGTTTCCGTTCAGCATATTTTGAAAGCAGGTTAGACGATGACATTTCCTTCTGTCTTGAAGCGCAGTCCACTTTAGCTCTTTAAGAATGGCAGTGATGCTTGTATTTTCCCCGTATGTGTTGGACACAAATCTTGCTGCCCTATTTTGCACTCTTTCTATGCCATTTATGTTCTTCTTTGTGTATGGGTCCCATGAAGCAGAAGCATATTCTAGATAAGGTCTCACTAATGTCATGTACAGTTTTTCCTTGACATGCGGTGTACAGTGGTGGAAATTTCTTCTGATGAAGTTCAACACCCTCGTTGCCTTGAAGGTTGCATGTGCGGTCTGCTTGTTCCATCGGAGATCATGTTGAATGTGGACTCCCAGGTACTGGATGTCCTTCTTCTCCTCAAGGTCAACTCTCATCAATGTATACTTTGTAGGTTCTTCCTGCCTCCTACGAGTAATCTTCACATTCTTGCATTTAGATGGATTGAATATCATGCCCCAGGTTTGCGCCCAGTCAACCAATTTGTCTAAGTCCTCTTGCAGTTGGTGTTGGTCCTCAGCAGACGTGATGGTGTTGTAGACGAGGCAATCATCAGCAAATAAGCGGACCGTGCTGGATATGTTCTCATGTATGTCATTTATAAATATAAGAAAGAGATGAGGGCCTAAGACTGTACCCTGAGGGGTGCCACTTTACACAGGTTTCCAGTCGGATGCAGTTCCATTTACCATCACACGCTGAGAGCGATTGGTTAAAAATGATTTTATCCAGTCCCTTGTCTTGTTCCGGATTCCATAATGATCTAGTTTAAGAAGCAGCCTCTTGTGTGGAATGACATCGAAAGCTTTTGAAAAGTCAAGCACTCCTACGTCTGTGGGAATTTTGTTGTCTATATTTTGTAGGAGATCATGAGTAGTGAGAATAAGTTGAGTCTCACATGATCTCTTCTTCCGAAAGGCATGCTGGTTGTCGGCTATGATGTTAAACTTGCTCAAATGCCTCATCATCTGGCTGTCCACAATACGCTCCAGCAGCTTGCAGCACGTACATGTGAGTGATATCGGTCTGTAGTTTGCTGGGTCTGTGGTTGCACCTTTCTTGTAGATAGGACTGATGTTGGCTCGCCTCCAATAAAGTGGCAGTTCCCCAGACGTGATGGATTGATGAAATATGAAAGCTACCAAGGGGGCAAGTTCCCTAGCTGCTAATTTCAGAGCCTGGTTGGGGATCCCATCTGGTCCTATAGCTTTCGATGTATTTATGGTAGATAACAGTTTCTCAACACCATTTATATCAACCTCGATGTCTGGCATATCTGGATATGGGCTAGCAGGCATGGCAGGCAGCTCGTCTCCTTCGTCTCTAGTAAATACACGTTGGAATTGATCCGCAAGTGCATGGGCCTTTTCCGCATCGGTTGTTGTTAACTTTCCATCTACTTTAAATGGCTGCACACCAACATTATCTTTTCGTCTGGCTTTGATGTATCGCCAAAATGTTTTCGGATCCTCTGACTCTGCTACACGGTGAACGTATTGCCTGTGTGCATCCCGAAGTGATCTGTCTACTTGTTTTCGAATGGTGCAAAATCTGTCCCAATCGGCTGCGGAGTTGCTCTTTTTCGCTTTAATGTAAGCCTTTTCCTTTTTCCTACATAGGCGCTTCATCTTTGAGTTGAACCATGGAGCCAGATGACCCTTTTACTTGTTTGTGAGGGACAAGGTCATCAACAACTAATAATATAGATGTTTTGAACCAGTTCCAGTTTTCCTCAATGGTGAAAGTTGCCGGATCACGAGCAAAACAATCTTCGCTCACAAGCGATGATCTGATCTTGAATTCGTCCTCGTCCACTTTGCGCCATAATGGGATCTTCCTGGGTGGCTTCTTTTTTTAGCTCTACTCTGGTAGAGATGACACAGTGTACGATACTATGATCGCTAATACCAGCGTGCGCCTTCACGTTCTTCACAAGTGACGGATGGGTCGTGAGCAATAATTCCAGTGTATTTTCTGTCCCATTGATATCCCTCCTGGTAAAAAAGTTGACCTTCTGCGTCAGGTAGTTGTCGTTAATTAATTGGGTGAGGGTAGCTTGGAGATCTCCACGAGGTATAATGACAGCATCACTTGACCAGTCGAGATCGGGTACGTTGAAGTCGCCTCCTATTACCATATGAGGAGAACGCGATTTGCTGTTGATTTCTCTAAGACTGGCATGGAGATTATTCAGTGGATCCATGCCTGCATTGGGAGGTCTGTAAAATGATCCGATCAGGACATCTTGACAAGGAAGGGAAACTTGGCACCACATAAGTTCGGTATCAGCAACGGCAAGGTCAGTTCTCTCAAAACATGGTATACATTTCCGCACAGCTACAAATACACCTCCACCGTGTGACGTTCTATCTTTACGGAATTCCTGTAGATGGTCAGGAAAAATTTCAGCAGAGCAAATGCTCCCATCTAACCAAGATTCAGTTCCAATGACTATGTCAGGATTCTCAGTTTCAATATACGAGTGAAAAACAGCAGTTTTACCCCTGATGCTACGGCAGTTGACGACTACAACACTGATGTTTTGCGACTTAAGTACTTTTGCCTTGCTGGTGTGCGGATTCGTGTCACCCGATGCTTCATTGGTAGGTCCAGGAGTACGGATCGTAATATGTTTCTTTGAAATATTCTCATTAGGGTTCTGTGTTATCAATGGCGAGTTTATTATATTGTCATTTATAGTAACTACTAGCTGTCTTCTCTGAATTTCGCTCTGTTTTAGTGTTCTCCTGTTAAGCTTCCTACTCTTAGGGGATGATATGACGGATTCATCAGATTTCGTCAGCGTTGACAGAGGTTCAGCTTGTCCAGTTCCTTTTCTAGGCGTAGATGATGCTCTTGGGGTTTGAAATGACGTGTGTGCAACATTCAACGAACCTTCATTATCCAAGGAAGATAATACACTAAATGAATTATCGATGGGTAGGACGGTATTAGTCACACTAGAGCTTGAGACGTTAAAATCGTCACAAACTGGACAAATCCAGACAACTCTTGAGCTTTTAGTGGGCATCATATCTTCCACAAAGCCTGAACATATCTCGTGAAACCTCTTTTCACAATTGGAACATTGAATACATTCAGATTTTGCAGCGTAGCCACATATTCCACAAGGGAATTTAGGTTTGCGCCCACGATGTTTTGTATTATTTCCACTGCATCCAGCATGACCGGGGCCTGGGTTTAGATTGATGTCTCCTCCTAGTATATTAATCAAAATAAACAGCGGAAGCCTGCCCCTAGGTAAACCGAGGAAGGGTGTAGAACTTAGCTTCAAACCTCTCCCTGCCTGGGGTTTGGTTGCACAAGAAAATGATATTATGTAGGCTTCATGAAGATTTATTTTTGGCAGTGTAGACACATAAAGTGCATCACTTGATGACGGTTGGAAAACATGATCGAAAAAAGGAATGATCCTACCGTACTGGCTCCTTACATCCCTCTGTGAATCCTGGGAGAGTCCCAAGTAGACTAGGGCGATGCAGGTCATTAATGCGTGGAGCTGGCATCTTGAAGAACTCCTACAGGTTGGTCTGGTGACTGGATATGAAACCATGATGGAAGCTGTCAATCAGTAAGAGTTTCCAAGGCTCGAAAACGTTGATTCGAAAACGTTGGAATTGATCCGCAAGTGCATGGGCCTTTTCCGCATCGGTTGTTGTTAACTTTCCATCTACTTTAAATGGCTGCACACCAACATTATCTTTTCGTCTGGCTTTGATGTATCGCCAAAATGTTTTCGGATCCTCTGACTCTGCTACACGGTGAACGTATTGCCTGTGTGCATCCCGAAGTGATCTGTCTACTTGTTTTCGAATGGTGCAAAATCTGTCCCAATCGGCTGCGGAGTTGCTCTTTTTCGCTTTAATGTAAGCCTTTTCCTTTTTCCTACATAGGCGCTTCATCTTTGAGTTGAACCATGGAGCCAGATGACCCTTTTACTTGTTTGTGAGGGACAAGGTCATCAACAACTAATAATATAGATGTTTTGAACCAGTTCCAGTTTTCCTCAATGGTGAAAGTTGCCGGATCACGAGCAAAACAATCTTCGCTCACAAGCGATGATCTGATCTTGAATTCGTCCTCGTCCACTTTGCGCCATAATGGGATCTTCCTGGGTGGCTTCTTTTTTTAGCTCTACTCTGGTAGAGATGACACAGTGTACGATACTATGATCGCTAATACCAGCGTGCGCCTTCACGTTCTTCACAAGTGACGGATGGGTCGTGAGCAATAATTCCAGTGTATTTTCTGTCCCATTGATATCCCTCCTGGTAAAAAAGTTGACCTTCTGCGTCAGGTAGTTGTCGTTAATTAATTGGGTGAGGGTAGCTTGGAGATCTCCACGAGGTATAATGACAGCATCACTTGACCAGTCGAGATCGGGTACGTTGAAGTCGCCTCCTATTACCATATGAGGAGAACGCGATTTGCTGTTGATTTCTCTAAGACTGGCATGGAGATTATTCAGTGGATCCATGCCTGCATTGGGAGGTCTGTAAAATGATCCGATCAGGACATCTTGACAAGGAAGGGAAACTTGGCACCACATAAGTTCGGTATCAGCAACGGCAAGGTCAGTTCTCTCAAAACATGGTATACATTTCCGCACAGCTACAAATACACCTCCACCGTGTGACGTTCTATCTTTACGGAATTCCTGTAGATGGTCAGGAAAAATTTCAGCAGAGCAAATGCTCCCATCTAACCAAGATTCAGTTCCAATGACTATGTCAGGATTCTCAGTTTCAATATACGAGTGAAAAACAGCAGTTTTACCCCTGATGCTACGGCAGTTGACGACTACAACACTGATGTTTTGCGACTTAAGTACTTTTGCCTTGCTGGTGTGCGGATTCGTGTCACCCGATGCTTCATTGGTAGGTCCAGGAGTACGGATCGTAATATGTTTCTTTGAAATATTCTCATTAGGGTTCTGTGTTATCAATGGCGAGTTTATTATATTGTCATTTATAGTAACTACTAGCTGTCTTCTCTGAATTTCGCTCTGTTTTAGTGTTCTCCTGTTAAGCTTCCTACTCTTAGGGGATGATATGACGGATTCATCAGATTTCGTCAGCGTTGACAGAGGTTCAGCTTGTCCAGTTCCTTTTCTAGGCGTAGATGATGCTCTTGGGGTTTGAAATGACGTGTGTGCAACATTCAACGAACCTTCATTATCCAAGGAAGATAATACACTAAATGAATTATCGATGGGTAGGACGGTATTAGTCACACTAGAGCTTGAGACGTTAAAATCGTCACAAACTGGACAAATCCAGACAACTCTTGAGCTTTTAGTGGGCATCATATCTTCCACAAAGCCTGAACATATCTCGTGAAACCTCTTTTCACAATTGGAACATTGAATACATTCAGATTTTGCAGCGTAGCCACATATTCCACAAGGGAATTTAGGTTTGCGCCCACGATGTTTTGTATTATTTCCACTGCATCCAGCATGACCGGGGCCTGGGTTTAGATTGATGTCTCCTCCTAGTATATTAATCAAAATAAACAGCGGAAGCCTGCCCCTAGGTAAACCGAGGAAGGGTGTAGAACTTAGCTTCAAACCTCTCCCTGCCTGGGGTTTGGTTGCACAAGAAAATGATATTATGTAGGCTTCATGAAGATTTATTTTTGGCAGTGTAGACACATAAAGTGCATCACTTGATGACGGTTGGAAAACATGATCGAAAAAAGGAATGATCCTACCGTACTGGCTCCTTACATCCCTCTGTGAATCCTGGGAGAGTCCCAAGTAGACTAGGGCGATGCAGGTCATTAATGCGTGGAGCTGGCATCTTGAAGAACTCCTACAGGTTGGTCTGGTGACTGGATATGAAACCATGATGGAAGCTGTCAATCAGTAAGAGTTTCCAAGGCTCGAAAACGTTGATTCATAAAGTAACAAAATTAAAAGTTATCCTGTATGTTATCCATAGGCTAGGCGGTTGTAAATCCTGCAGTAGACAGTCTGTTGCGCGTAGCACCGGTCAGCTGCGCGGAGGGCTCAGCGCAGCTCAGAATGGCGTTGTGTAGATGACCTCTTGTATACAGCAGTGCAGACTCGAATGGCGCGAAATTTGAAAAATTTGTTCTAAAACTGGGCTATTTTATCACTCCAAATGTCCGGAAATCACAAAAAAAAAACCCGTTCCTATATGACCTATGACAATAACGGATCACGATGATCAACTCAAAATAATATCGCGTGCTAAAAAAACGTAACAATTCGCAGAAAAACGAGGAGCCCATGAGACATAACCACTCTTCCCCCCCCCCCCCTCTCTATATGCTATTGAATTAAAACAATACGACATAGCGAAAATAATATCAATATGTTGAACATCCTTTATAATTATTGAAATAATTGAAATCGAAAACATTTACCTAAAATTGGAGCACTCGTTTGCCCCGTCAACCAAGTCTTCCTCTTCGTTCTGGGAGGGGTAGAAAGGTGCATAAAACTATTTCCAAATCTTTAAGTTTTACATTTAAACATGTTGAAAGTGTCATAATATTTGTTTCAGTTTTTTTAATCCAAACCTTTTTCAATCTTTGCTGGTAATTAATTATAATTTAAAAGTGTGTTTTTCTAAATATATTACACAATTGTAACAAAGCCTTTTCTTCTTTCTTCAAGACAATTGAAGTCAAATTGAACAATACATGGATGTCATCTGTACCTCATGTCGTTTTCTCATTCTTATTTTATTTCGCTCCTCCACATCGATATCGTCATCGACGTTGAATTTGATGAAGTCATGGCGCAGCAGGAGAAACGGGAAGATCGTTGCCATGGAGGTCTGACATAAAATTAGACAAATTAAGAAGAAATTAGTCGGTGAATATGAATATACAAACTATACGATGAAATGTTGAATCTAGAACATCATTGAATAATGTGGAGCTTCTCTTTACCAGAAATGTTGCGGCAATACCTTTATTTTAGTTTAGTTCAGCAAACAGATGAGCGAGAAATATTGATTACTCTCATATAATATTATACAAATAGTGCAGGGTTTGGAGTTGAATATACCAGAATAGACACCGATACATTTTGAATTTCTCGAGTGCATAAAATATTGCATCGAGGCCGCAGGCCGAATGCAATATGTTTGCACGAGTGAAAATCAAAATGAAGAGGTGTATTGACTGGCCAGCCATGAGGGGGATACGACATATATTGCCTGAACTAGATTCATATTGCCCGAGTCGAAGACGAGGGCAATATGGATCCTAGTGAAGGCAATATATGTCGTATACCCCGAAAGAGCCAGTCAATATCATTATTATTACCCATGTCAGACATCTTGAGCAGTAACGGAAATGAGTAAAAAATTAAAACTTTGTCTACTGGTATTGTATTGAGGTCTTGTTCAGTGAAGAAGACCAATGTATTGAATCTTAAATTACGGATTAAACATTTTCAACCCATGGAGGGCGATTTGCGCGTACTATAGCAGAGGTGCGTAAATGTATTCATACGTCACAATTAGATACGCGCAAAGCCATTCATCTGTTCATACGTCATTAATAAACGCGCGTATGAATTTGCGCATTTCTGCGCTGGATTGAATATCCAAGTGCCCGGATGTCATATTCCCCTCTTTTTTAACACGTAAATCCCATAGGCTTTTGTGAAAGCGGGGAATATGGGAAATATTCCCCTCTTTCACCTGCTGGCACTTGAAACGAGGGGAATATAATTTTGTAAAACCACAGCTCAGATGTCTGATATGGGTAATAATGTGGATTATTACACATACAGGCCTCTTTTTCGATTCAATAAATCATGTATTTTGTTTCCGTCTTGGGTTTGTCAGTCATAGCGCTCAATATTGTTATGATATTACCATCCTAACGTGTATTATGCAGCTCTACATATGTGTATTTGTCATTCAATATCAGACGATATTACCCTTCCACGGAGCTGATATTCAATCCAGCGCGGAAGTGCGCAAATTCATACGCGCGTTTATTAATGACGTATGAATGGCTTTGCGCGTGTCTAATTGTGACGTATGAATACATTTACGCACCTCTGCTATAGTACGCGCAATGGCCCTTCATGGGTTGAAAATGTTTAATCAGTAATTTGAGATTCAATCCACTGATTGGTCTTCTTCACTGAACAAGACGAGTAAGATGTATGTTTTTGTTTATTTATGTTTTGCTCCTGGATAGTATGTATAATAATAATAATATTGACTGGCTTGTTCTTTCGTGATATATCAGAAATATTGCATTCGCTAGGATCATATTGCACTCGTCTTCGACTCGTACAATATGATCCTAGCGAATGCAATATTTCTGATATACCACTCAAGGCCAGTCAATATTATATAAATATTTAACGACAAGAAGCATACTATTTGTTATTATAAGACCCCTGTTACACATACCTCTGAAGTGGACTGAGGCCACCTCCGGAGGCGGCCCCACGTATGTGTAACAGGGGTCAATTTGAAAATCCGGCCTGAGGCCGGCTCCATTTCGTCCACCTCTGGATGTGGTTTGAAGCCGGCCTCAGGCCGGCCTCAGTCCCGCAATCGGTATGTACAGTACAGGGCCAGGGTAAGTTGGACTCGGGCCGGCTTTTACTTGCAAATGCGCTTGCAGCGCGCGCGTACTGCGCCTAATAAGGAAGTAGGTCGCTTTTCAGGGTGAATGTTGTGCATAATCTGCCTAATATGGGATAAAAGGGCGCGCGGATGCCAACACTTAGATGGTATGAGCAGAGCCGTATATGGGTATGAGGCCCGATCAACGTGAAGCGTGTGAATAGATGTACCTACATGGGTCCTGTCATGTGTAACAGGGGTTTAATGATCTCGAGGCGGTGTCACGCTAAATCCGTACGCACTGCGAAATCCGTACGCAGTCGCACATGCGCATGCGCACCTGTGGGAAAATTGCGTGCGAAATTCGTTCCCATTCATGCCATTTGTAATAAAGCATGCAAAATGCCTCCTTGAGGCTCCTTGCGGCACAAAGTGTTGTCAAAACCCGACGGTGGATTAAGAAACTCCATTCACGCCATTTCAAAAATGTGATAAAACATGTGTCAATTTGTTATTATCATTAAATTGCTGCGTAATAATGGTCACGATTTGCGCAAGACACGCACCATAACTGTCTAACGCATGCGCATTTGCTACTGGGTACGGATTTCGCAGGTCACGGATTTAGCACCACACCGGCTTCAAATTGCAAGCGTGAGGCCGGCCCCGGTGTCACGCTAAATCTGTACCCACTGCGAAATCCGTACGCAGTCACAAATGTGCATGCGCACCTGTGGGAAAATTGCCTGCGAAATTCGTTCCCATTCATGCCATTTGTAATAAAGCATGCAAAATGCCTCCTTGAGGCTCCTTGTGGCTCAAAGTGTCAGTCAAAACCCGACGGTGGATTAAGAAACTCCATTCACGCCATTTAAAAATTTGATAAAACATGTGTCAATTTGTTATTAGCATTAAATTTCGGCGTAATAATGGTCACGATTTTCGCAAGACACGCACCATATAAGGCATAACTGTCTAGGCGCATGCGCATTTGCGACTGGGTACGGATTAAGCAGGTCATGGATTTCGCACCACACCGGGGCGCGAATTTTTTTTTCCCGAACAGGTTTACAAATCCTTATGAATTAGCGACTTGGTCAGAGACCACGCATACCCGAAATTTCCGACATTTATAATATCGAACATTCAGTACGAGTTTACGCAAAAGAAGTGGCAAGGCTGGGTTTCGAACCCAGCGTCTTTAGGTTATTAGACTAGCACGCTTCCGATTGCGCCACAGCGATTCGCTTGGTTTGAGGCGGAACAGAAGGGTTTTTGTCTTAGTTTCGGGGGATATACCCTAACCTAAATCCTAACCCTAATCCTAATTTGGTGGCTATAGGTCAGATTTAGTGGCTATAGGTCAGATTTAGTGGCTATAGGTCAGATTTAGTGGCTATAGGTCAGATTTAGGGGCTATATATTTATAACTCGAATTGAATACGCGCGCATTGGTCTCCATTCAAGTCACCCGATTCCAATTAACCCTAAAAAGGCCGGGCTATTTAAGGTCTTTCTACGGCCGGGGGCCATTATGGCCCCCCTTAAGATCTCGGCCGCGAAGCGGCCGATCGCCGTGAAAATTTGCACGCATGATAAGTGAAGTGTATAAAATACAATAGTAATTTTAATTTTTTGAAAAATCTATTAATTTGCATATTTATGGTAATTTATGCAAATAAGGTCATAAAATTCACATTTTTACCCATAAATCATATATTCTTCATAATTAAACATTGGTTTTCACTACATAATATCTTTAGAGCATTTGGAATGATAATACGACAACAAAATTTGGAAGAGCCAGGTTCTTCCTTATGTTTTCTATTGTTTTCATAATTTCTTATGTATTTCTTTGTTTTTTTACTTATGTATTTTATTGTTTTTGTTGTTTATTTTATTTAAAATTATAATTCAACTATTTTGAACCCCAAAACAAACATAAAATGTAAACAAGACCAAATAACCAATGATATACCTCTTTTTACAAAAACTGATATTTCCATATGTTTTGTACACAAATCACGAAATTTAGCGATTTTCGGGCTGACATGCATAGACAAAAGGTCACGTAACGGTAGGTCCGATTTTCAATTTTTTTATTTTAAAATATGTGCAAGACCCAAAAGAAAAAAGTCACCAAGCAGCGGCGCGTGGCGCGTCATCTTACCGCGTTTTGGAGCAATACAAAAAATCGCCGAGGGGGGGGGGGGGGGGGGGGGGGGGCATTATGCCCCCCCGGCCTTATTAGGGTTAAACGGGCATACCTTATGCGTTAGTGCCATATTAAACCTGTTTGGGAAAAAAATATTCGCCCCCGGGGCCGGTTTTAAAAGCCAACGCATGTGTAACAGGGGCCTAAGACAAAGATGATTATCTTGAGGAACTGATTTTGTTGTCATATTTGATAAGCCCAAATTGATCTTGCTCAAATTGTCAGTATTCCCTCCAGCCATCGTAGGCCCTGCGTACTTTGTACAAGCGCCAGCGCGTGTTAAAAATAACTGCGCGCATTGCGCATTTTTCCGGATTTCACGGATTTAGCACCACACCGGCTTCAAATTGCAAGCGTGAGGCCGGCCCCGGTGTCACGCTAAATCTGTACCCACTGCGAAATCCGTACGCAGTCGCAAATGCGCATGCGCTCCTGTGGGAAAATTGCCTGCGAAATTCGTTCCCATTCATGCCATTTGTAATAAAGCATGCATAATGCCTCCTTGAGGCTGCTTGTGGCTCAAAGTGTCAGTCAAAACCCGACGGTGGATTAAGAAACTCCATTCACGCCATTTAAAAATTTGATAAAACATGTGTCAATTTGTTATTAGCATTAAATTGCTGCGTAATAATGGTCACGATTTGCGCAAGACACGCACCATAACTGTCTAACGCATGCGCATTTGCTACTGGGTACGGATTTAGCACCACACCGGCTTCAAATTGCAAGCGTGAGGCTGGCCCTGGTGTCACGCTAAATCTGTACCCACTGCAAAATCCGTACGCAGTCGTAAATGCGCATGCGCACCTGTGGGAAAATTGCATGCGAAATTCGTTCCCATTCATGCCATTTGTAATAAAGCATGCAAAATGCCTCCTTGAGGCTCCTTGTGGCTCAAAGTGTCAGTCAAAACCCGACGGTGGATTAAGAAACTCCATTCACGCCATTTAAAAATGTGATAAAACATGTGTCAATTTGTTATTAGGATTAAATTGCGGCATAATAATGGTCACGATTTTCGCAAGACACGCACCATATAAGGCATAACTGTCTAAGCGCATGCGCATTTGCGACTGGGTACGGATTAAGCAGGTCATGGATTTCGCACCACACCTGGGCGCGAATTTTTTTTTCCCAAACAGGTTTACAAATCCTTGTGAATTAGCGACTTGTAATAAAGCAAGTCACCAAGCAGCGGCGCGTCATCTTACCGCGTTTTGGAGCAATACAAAAAATCGCCGAGGGGGGGGGGGGGGGGGGGCATTATGCCCCCCGGCCTTATTAGGGTTAAACGGGCATACCTTATGCGTTAGTGCCATAGTAAACCTGTTTGGGAAAAAAAGATTCGCCCCCGGTGCCGGTTTTAAAAGCCGACGCATGTGTAACAGGGGCCTAAGACAAAGATGATTATCTTGAGGAACTGATTTTGTTGTCATATTTGATAAGCCCAAATTGATCTTGCTCAAATTGTCAGTATTCCCTCCAGCCATCGTAGGCCCTGCGTACGTTGTACAAGCGCCAGCGCGTGTTAAAAATAACTGCGCGCATTGCGCATTTTTCCCATTCAAGAGCAAGCGCATTAACACACATTACGTACTCCAATCCAAGGCCATCCCCTGCGCGGCTTGTTTGGCTCTCTATGGGAAATTTGTACACACAAAGCGTGCATAAAGTTATATAGTGCACGTTACCAGGTAGCAACGTGCACTATTATACAAATAACGAATGTTTATGAGTGGAATGGTACGAATATTTGCATGAGGTGAAAGATGGAATGTTACATTCAACGAGGCGAAGCAGAGTTGAATGGAACATTCCATCTTTCACCGAATGAAAATATTCGTACCATTCCACGAATGGAAAAAACATTCATTATTTGTTTTATATGACACCTACTTTATTTGCTTTTTCGTGTTATAAGAATCCGCACTGTCGATTAAATCTTCCAAACGGGCATCCGTCAGTAAAATAATTCCCGGTTCTGCAGCCATGTTGTGTAAAAAGTACAGCTGCCTTGCATGGATCGAGTGCGTAATGTTTGTTAATGCGCTTGTTCATGAATGGAAAATCTGCGCAGTGCGCGCAGTTATTTTTAACGCGCGCTGGCTCGCACAAAACAACAACATAAAAAAGTACCATTGCACGTTTAATGACGTCAGAAATCGTTGAATGGTACTAAAAAAATTCTATTCAATGAAAAATGACGTCAAATCGTGGAATGGTACGTTTCCACGAATGTCATGTGACCTGAATTCAACCAATCACATTGCGAGAACATTCCAAGGTGTCATTTAAAAAAAGGTGTCATTTAAAAAATAAAATAAAAAATTGTGTGTGTGCATATACAGGGGGAGTTGGGTGTATTCAGCTGCCAGAAATATCCATTTAATCTGGCATTAGAATTTCACTTTTTTGATACATTGATGTTAGATTTTTGACATTTAATATCTTATAATCACCATGGACCTGTTATTTCTTTGTTTTTGGGTGATATTGGACCTGATTTCTGGACATGGATTTTTGGACCAGTTTAGCTTTTAGTGAGAATGTCATACTCAGTCCCATTCATACATCTTGGTGCTGTACATGTTGGGATCATACTTTCAGGAGATAGGTTCCTTGTGTCAGTCTTCTTGTATTGTGGATGATTTAAACCAATGCCAGTCAATCCATCAGTTGTCTGTGGTTCTTTGAATGCTCATTTGATGCCAAAACTCACATTTTTGGACTGCTTTCCAAGCAATCTTTTGGAACATCAATACTTCTACAATTGTTATTGTTGACTGTACCTGCTACCAGCCAAGATCATGTAACGTATTATTATGCTGACTCTTCCGTTTTATGATTTCAATCATGCCTAGAAAGCCTAATTATCCATGTGGATTATGTTCCCGGGCAGTTACTAAAAAAACTACGGGAGTCCAATGTGAAGGGACTTGTGAAAAATGGTTCCATGCTGAGTGCATAGGCTTATCATCAAGTGAATATGCAGCTTTTAACAGTAGCTCTATTATATGGATCTGCAACCACTGTGGAGCACACAACATCAGCAGATCGAACTTGTCTCTCTCAAGTCTACAGCACAGCTCAAACCCATTTGATGTACTCAACCCGAGCTGTGGAAGCAGCGACCACAATGAGTCTTCTTCACGGTCACGCTTTTCATCGAACCCGTCATCCCCTGGCTCACCAGCACGCTCTTCTTCCCCGCGTAAAAGCAATCGAAGGAAAGCAACCCACAAACCTCCTCCCAGAATGCTCAGGATACTCAACGTCAACTGCCAGAGCATCAGAGCCAAGATGCAGCCCTTCTCAATGTTGTTGCAAAGACATAATCCGGACATAGTTGTTGGTACGGAGTCTTAGCTGTCTGATACCGTCAACAGCAACGAAGTCTTCCTTAACAACCAATACCACATCCTGCGCAGGGACCGCCCTCGTGACCCGCGTGGCGGAGTCTTCATTGCCGCCAAGAGCGACCTCATAGTTACCAGAGAAGAAGAACTGGAGACCGATTGTGAGATATGGTCCCCTTCGAACATAAAGCACCATGCGATCAATGATTTTGTACATATCTCAACTCCCTAGGGAGCGGGGAGCATACGAGCCCGAACCTTTCTGTTAGGGAGCTGCAGGCTATATTTGATCAATTGAAAGGAGTTTGTTTACCTAGTAAAAGAGTGAAAATTTATGTCAAATTTTAACAATTCCACCCATTGATTTTGACTACAATCAAAAAGCGTTCCGAAATGCTTCTCAACTCAATCTTTTTATCCGTAATGAAGGAAAAACTCATTTCATTCCTCCGTCACCATAAGCCAAACACAAGGTACAAGAGAAAGATGAAAGCTCCAAGTATTGCAAAGTAAACTTAATGGATCACTTAAACAATAAACAACATAATAAAGAATGAAAGAGGGAAAGCACCCAGACCTTGATTCCACAGTTGAAGAGAGAAATCTCTCCGTGCCACATCTCATCCAGGATGTACTGCACGCTGTTGTGCGAGGCAAAGCCAAGTTTGGCGTTCCCAGACAGGCCAATCTTGAAGCAAGTCTTGGACGTTCCGCTACCCCAGTTCTGACGCCAAGCCTTCAGGATGAGCTTGGTGTTCCGCTGGTTCTCATCACGACATTCGTCAAGAAGACCAACAGTTAACTCCTCCATTCGCCTGAAATTACAAGCCATCACACATATCTCCCATTGTAATCATTTATACTCGTTTATTATCATCATCATCATTATTATTATTATTATTATTATTGTTATTATTATTATTATTATTATTATTATTATTATTATTATTATTATTATTATTATCATTATAATTGTTATTATTATTATTATCATTATAATTATTATTATTAAGTGATAATTATAGTGATGAAGATGATGATGATGACGATGATAATTATGATAATGATGATGATGACGATGTATGCGCTTTCTAGGCTCTTGGTTGAGACAACGGTCTGGCGGGTGATGGTAGTGGTAAGAGGGACTGCAGTTCGATAATTAAGAGAATCCGCGTAATTGTAATCTTTAACCAACCACTTTTGTACATGTCTTCGTACTCATTCAGGGAACTTTTGTTATTTCTTATGTGACGATGGCATCGCCTGGATGCTGGTACTGATACAAAAACGGCTGCATGGAAGCAGTTTAGCCTAATCGTAGATAATACAATGGCTTAGCGTGGTCGGACTGATTGGGGGTACACCTTATGTATTTTTGTAAATGTTCCCCCTATGTCTTTTTTTCTCCAAATTAATATCTATTTTGTGTTTATTTATTTATAAATGTTATTTCTTTTTTTTAAATAATTGTTTAATTGTTGGGTAAATTAATTAATTTAGTTATTATTATAGGTTTTCCCATCCATTTTCAAACTATCGTCAATCAAATTCAATCAATGCTTACTTCAATTTCGTCCCGAGAAGTTAGGAACTGCAATTGCTACATTCGATTTAGTCATTTACCATTCTAATTGATCAATGGTCATTCTAATTTAAAATAGGCTTATTCTAATTCGTCATTTTGCAATGGAATTCGTCCCGACTGGTTATAAGACGCACAATGTGAAGTTCAAATTCGTCATTGGTCATCCGATTTCAAGACTTAGCCGTTCAAATTCGTCATGTATAGTCTGGTTTAATATGTATTTTCCTATGGAAGCTCATACAATTCATTTAAAAAATAAATTATGGGAAATTACTTCAATAATAATTGTTTATAAAACGATAAACTGATCACGAACAATTCATTTCGATATTGCAATTCACGAAACGATAATTGACCAAAAGTCTGATTGATTGATCCATGCAATAGATCTGTGTAAGGAGACACATTACAATATCAAATTAATGATATATAAAATTGTTCAATTGACGATAGACTCAAATTGTATGAATTTCCGGGACACAAAACAAAGATAGAATCTGGGTTCAAATAAACAAAGGATAATAATGAAGAGATGATGAAACAAAGTATCAAATACAGCTTTCAATATTGTTTGACGAATTTGAATGGGAAATAACGAAATTAAATGCCCAATGACGAAATGGATCATCACATTGTACACCGGCAGGAGTGATAGGACGAAATTGAATGAGCTTTGACTAAAACGATCGGGTCATTGACGAACTTGGTTGCGAAAGAACGAACTTGTGTGATGAATGACGAAATCGAACATTACATACGATCGGCGAAAGACTTTCCGGACGAAATTGAAGTTTACAATTATTGAAATTGAATGACGATTGTTTGAAAATGGATGGGAAAACCTATATTATTATTATTATTTTATTCATTTATTTATTTATTTTATTTTATTTTTTATTTTTTGAGGGGGGGGGGGGCAGGCACCCGTGCCCACCCCCCCCCCCCCCCCCCGTACCTACATCACTGCATTAAAACATACTTTGCACTTTTGGCCATATCTTCACATTCATCGGGGAACCTCTGCTGGTTCTTCCGCGATGATGAAATCGCCTGGAGAAGGCTGGTGGCGGTGAGAGCGGCTGCCAGGGGTTCCTCGTTGTACCCCCAAAATAGTTCTGCCATCTCCAATTGGTTCTGAAGCACGGTGTAGAGGAAGAGCTCCTGGAACGGGTCGACAAAAGTATCACTATCAGCTGTGCATGGGGAAGCCAAGAGAAAGGAATTTGTCAAAATGATGACAGTATCCCTCTTTCAAGTAATAATATATAATAATGATAATATTATAGGTTTTCCCATCCATTTTCAGACAATCGTCACTCAATTTCATTAATTGTTAACTTCAATTTCGTCCAGAAAGTCTTTCGCCGGTCATATGTAATGTTCGATTTCTTCATTGCGCACCCAATTTCGTTCTTTCGCAATCAAATTCGTCATTGTACCGATCATTTTAGTAAAAGCTTATTCAATTTTGTCCGATCGCTCCAGCTGATGTACAATGTGATGATCAATTTCGTCATTGTGCATTCAATTTCGTTGTTTCCCATTCAAATTCGTCAAACAATATAGAAAGCTATATTTGATACTTTGTTTCATCATCCTTTTATTATTATCCTTTGTATATTTGAACCCAATGTCTATGTTTGTTTTGTGTCCCGGAATTCACACAATTTGAGTCTATCGTCTATTGAACAGTTTTTGTATTTTTGAATAACATTTCATATGCTAATGTGGCAAATGAATTGCATGAATCAATCAGTCAATCAATCAGACTTGTGGTCAAGTATGTTTTTGTTTATAATTGTAATATCGAAATGAATTGTTTTGTGATCAGTTTATCGTTTTAGAAACACTTATTATTAAAGTTATTAATTTTGAAATGAATTGTATGAGCTACAATAGGGAAAACCATATGAACCAGGGCAACCAGACTACATGACGAATTTGAACGACGAAGTCTTGAAATCGAATGATCAATGATGAATTCGAACTTCACATTGTGCGTTTTTAACCAGTCGGGACGAATTCCATTGCAAAAAGACGAATTAGAATGAGCCAAGTTTGAATTTGAATGACCATTGATCAATTAGAATGGTAAATGACTAAATCGAATCTAGCAATTGCAGTTTCCAGACTTCTCGGGACGAAATTGAAGTTAGCACTGTTTGAATTTGATTGACGATAGTTTGAAAATGGATGGGAAAACTATATATTATTTATAGAAAGCCTTGTATCTACATGTAAATAGGTACCCTATTCAGAGGCGCAGTATTATTATAATTGGTCACAAGGTACAGTTCAAACTCGCACAATTATCTTGTGCACTATTTCAACTACCTGAGGAGCAAACTAGACGTTTTGGGCCTGCCTTAAGGTTTTTGGCGGGAATCCAGGGTGTAGAGCCCCTGAAGCTTTTGGATTTTAGCTATTCAAAGCCTCGAAATCATAACCGGCTAACAATCACAAAAAAGAGGGGGCTTGAGCCCAGGAGCCCCCCCCCCCCCCCCCTCCGCCTCGCTACGCCAGTGGCTGCTGTACTATACAGGGTGCCCCCCCCCCCCCACCAAAAAAAACAAAAAAAAACACGGAACGGGGCACTTCCCAGAATATAGTTACAAACTGAGTATGCCTATCGGATAGGGTGTCTTTTCCAATGAAAAACGATATCACGAACAGTCATTTTGGTCGTGTAGTTTTTGTTTTAGGGCGCTGTGAGTGACACCATGTCAGGCTCCCGTTTTTGTAAATTTTTACCAAGTCATAGACACCCTAACTGATGGACATAATCATTTTGGTACTTTATTTTAGGAAGTGCCCCGTTCCGTTTTTTTCTTGGCCATCCTATATAGGGCGTTGCATTAACTCAATATCTATACTGTATAATGATTCTATGAGTATCGTGACAGGAGTCGACCACACATGGCACACAGAGGGTTAACCTTAAAAAGACTAGGGGCTGATTAGCCCTCCCCCCTCTTCCTTCATGATTTTCGCGATTACTCCGAAACACTAAATTCTCACACCGCGTCGCTTTGTGACTTTCTTTTTAGAATCTTGCGCATTTTTTTATACCGAATTTATGACAAATGTCATTTTATGGTCACATGTCACACACAAAAAAGCAACAAAAGTGCAGTTTTCCATTCATTTGTATGTAAAATACATGCTAACTTTAAAATATACCAAACTCTCTATTTGCAGCTGAAAAACCTTAATTAGAAATTGAAATACCTTTCAGCATTTATAATGAACAAAATGAAATAAGACCCCAAAATAATTACTAATATAAGAAATACAAACACAAATTAAATTTCTTATTTATGGTTTTGTTTTTCCTAGTTTTTACGAAATTTTTACTCATTATAAATGTGCATGCCAAATTTGGTAGCGATCAGGCGCATAATAGCCGAGATGATAGATAGATATACGCAATATCATTGTGTGGGTTTGAAATGTACCTGATGACCATAGTAATTATTTAAGCGCTTAGAGGCTCTTTGCAATATGCGCTATATAAATTATCATATCGGTTTTTATTGACACACAACATATACAAGACTGTAGTCCGAGGACTAAAGTGCCTTGTGTATAACATAAATATATAAACATACATGCATAAATTTATTACAACGCAAACAAATATTACTTAAATTAAAGTGTCCAAATCCACGAAAATTACTTGGAGCTTCCTCGTTTCTCTTCTACCGTGTTGTTTAGCTTATGGTAAAAGAAGAATAAAATAGGGTTTGATTTTTTTCAAATGTCCCTTTAGTATGAAGATAATTATCATTTAAATCTTTTATTTCAATCACGTTGATTAACGCTTTTGATAAAAAGTACAATTGTCCTAGCTGAGAACGTCCGCATGAGTGCGTGAGAACATTCCGGAGATTGAACTTTGAGCCGAGCGAGTGCAAATTCCATGAATTCTGTACTACGTGTGTAAACATACACTGGTGCGAATATCTCAAACGGATCATTCATTACTGCGACAAATGTATGGCAGACCATCAGTATTCGGTGATAAAATATGAACTCAATATTCGTTTTTTTCACTAGGTAAACAGTGTTCGTTTTCTTTCAAACTTTCACAAATCTTTCAATTGTATTTTACAATGATATTGATATAGGATTGAAGTCTCAAATGTCATTTTGTGCCATATCTGACACTTTACAGGTATCACTTTAACATCAAAATACAACAAAATAATATATAAATGTATTTGGCAAGATAAGCAACAACCAAAAAAATCACGGTAGCCTACAAAATTGAATTATTATGATATATGTATATCCTCTTTTAATTTTATTCTAAACATAAATGAAATTTAAAGTATCTAAAGCGACACTTGTATCTAATTAAATGTGACATAAAAAATTCAAATTCATATAAAATGTCTTCCACGATTTCAACATTTCAACAATTAGCAGCACATGAGCACAAAAGTGCGATAAATTAACATGTAAAGGGATCCAAAAACTATTAATAAAACAAGAACCAATTTTCTCTTTCCTCGTTGTCTTACTTGAATCTAATAATTAAATACAAAATCAAACAAAGTGTAAATTAATATAGTATGTCAAACAAATTTCAACAATTAGCAGCACAAAGTGCGGTCATAGCATAAAGACATATAAAGGGATCCCCAAATGCCTGTTATCATTCAAAAAGAGCCATTAAACACAAGAGGGCGCTCTATATAAAAGCATTGGTTTAAACAATTTTTCATACAGAAGTATGCATGTGATGTTTTGTTGAAAAATAGAGAGATAATCAACAACTATTTAAAATCCTCTTTTGAACATTTTTGAAAAAGTGTAAGCATTTTTTAAATTAAAAAAAATCATCGAATGAATCTGGGGCTCAGATATATTCCGATCGGATATATTTATTGATATTTCAGCCGTTTCTGAACCGATCAAATAAAGTTTGTTCTGTCATTAAAACTGTATGCTCAATTTCAAATCTTACACTCAGTTTTTCATTATCTCACAATTTTTTTTTTTTTTCGTGCAGCGCCCTCTATACCCAAACTGAACTACCCCTTTAGTGAAAACATTCATGAAGACAGCTGTTTCTGAGGCATAATTAGGGAGGATTTGTGAGTTCCGTAAATTTCGCCCAGTTAAAGCAATACGAGTCTGGGGCAACCAAGAGTTTTGAGATCTAAGGGGGGGGGGGGGGGGGGGGTATTTTGAAGGTCCGATATAGCCCAGTCTTTTTAGGGTTAAAGGGACTTAGTAACATTGTCCAAATCCTCAAAATAAAATTGTAATTCTAGCGGTTCCTTTATACCTTGTTGTATTCGTATTAACAATAAAATCATGGGACAGCTTTCGGTTTTTCAAATTTCCCTTTCATTACAAAGATATGTATGATTGAAGTATTTAGATAAGAAAATCTCCGGGCGAGATTTTCATCCCTGTACAAAGTGAATGCAGTGAGTTGGTGAATATCACCCAATATCACTTTGCATTTTCGCTCATTACTTGGCCATACATTGTCCATTTGACCTGAAATTTTCACACAATACCCTGAGGACATATGAGATAACAACAGTATACATTGCATCAACCATTCATCAGTTTTTGCACATCTCAACAAAGTTACTAGATCCCTTTAAAGAGGAATTACACCCCAGAAAATGTGATGTTTGCTATGAAATAAAGTAAATTTGAAGAAGAATAATTAGCGAAAATCTGATCGAAAACCGGATAGCAATAAAAAGTTACGACATGGTGAACTTTGATCCGATTGTGTACCGTTCGCAATTACTTTCGATCGTGACGTGACTTTTAGTTGTACATGAACATTTTACAGAAATCAAATTTTCTATAAAAAAAAAAACACGCAATTTTATGAGCTTACACATTCAAAATTAGTTGGTCCATCGATAATCCACTATGAATTCGTAAAAATAAGCAGGGATAAATTTATTTTTAGCAACAAAAAAGATAATTCTACCTCGAAACTTACAGTATCCTTCTTTCAGGTAGTGCTTCAGAACAGCGTTTGCAGGGTGTATGTTGCTACTTGGATACTGTAACAAAAATATCAGTTAAATAGAAATAATAACAAAAACAATAAAACAATTACTTTTTATGATAAAAATACCAATTGTAATAATTGAATCCAGGCAAACTGTTGTTCTCATCATAGGCGTACCCAGGGGGGGGGGGTTTGGGGGGTTCAAACCCCCCCCCCCCCCTCCCCCTTTGACCAAAAATGGCTGTTTTGGGGGGGGTTGAACCCCCCCCTTTTCAAAATTTAGCCGGTCTCGACAATACTTTTAAGCGGTCTCGACTGACTAAACCCTCGTCTCGGCCCAAAAATTTATTGTAGATTTCCGGTCTCGGGCCCTAATTTTGTTGAAAGTACTTGGTCTTGGCTTTGAAAATTTTCAACGGAGATCCCCCCCCCCCCCCCCCCCCCCCCATTGAGAGAAGTTTACAACTGTGAAGGTACTTGGTCTCGGTCTCGAAAATTTTGAAAGTACTTGGTCTCGGCTTCGAAAATTTTCTATGGCCCCCCCCCCCCCCCCACTGAGAGAGGTTTTCAACTTTGAAGGTACTTGGTCTCGGCTTCAAATTTTGTACAAAATAACCCCTCCCTTAAACAAATCCTGGGTACGCCACTGGTTCTCATTATAAGCTAGATTAAGAATATTTGCTCTATGAAGAAGTCCATTTAATTCTGAAGAGGGGGTTCATAAAATTGGTAATGCATTCTGACGATTTTGCAGACAATTAATACTGTATAAAATGTTTTGCATAAAATGTCATATTCTGTCAATTTTATCCACAGCCACACTTTCCGGCATTCCCCCGACTCTATAAGATTTGATTGAATGTAGTCTTCAAAATATAATTATGTTTATTATTATTCGATCAAAATAATGAATGGGAAGCATACACAATAATTGTAAGAATTGTCGTAATGATATTCATTATTTTATTACCTTTAACAGCAGAAATTTAAGAAATGAGTGCTCCTCCACCTGTGAGTTTAACATAATAATATACAAGTAGAGAAGTCATGCAGAATCAATTATTGAGTTGAATTTAATCGATTATATTCATTTACCAATTAAACAAAGTCATATATGTACAATACTTAACAATATCTCACCAATATTGCTAAAAAGGACTAGAAAATAACATATCATGCTAGTTAAACTAGCCCTAATTCTAACAAGAGAATACGTGAACAACTAAAAACAATCAAAATACATATAATATATAATATGACAACAAATTAATCAAGATTATACAATTAAAGTAATGCCGGCTCTTTCATACGTATCGGTATGGAACATCAATTCCTGCAATATGTATTAGATATTTATTATACAATTTATTTCGT